>WEKY01030820.1:0-31449 GCA_013390045.1 Picathartes gymnocephalus
ATATTTTAAAACAAAATGTAGCAGAGGAACCTCCCACTGTTTGCCACTCTTCCATTTGATGCCTGGTTTTCCTCAGAGAATATAGTCTTTCATGGAAATACACTTTGTGTGGCAATCACAACCTGGTATTTTTTGGGGGGCAGCAGAAGCTTGTGAATGTGTCTAATGTGCCACTCAACAGTCTTGCCATTGACCTTTGGGACTGTAAGAAAGGAACAGCTGCTCTGCTCTACAACAGTCTGTCTTCACATTTTCAATTTTCTTAATTTCTCTCTAGACACTAAATAGCTCGGAGAGCCATGGAGCCTCCTTACCAGAGCATAACTAAAACCACCTTTTTCTTTTTGCTGAATTCACTAGTCTAAATCAGTGTTTGTTTTTCTTTTCATACTTAGATAAAACTATTTTCCTGATAAGGGGTTGGGAAATATTTTCTTGCTTGTGTTTCGTTTTTTGGGGATTTTTTTTTTTGTGTTTTAGGTTTATGCTTCCTTCAGCAGCCCATAATCTTTCCAGTCTACCATTATCTCATGATTGGATAGGCTGTTTCTCATGCAAGGATGCAGTTATGATGATAGCTTTTGTAAAATAGGGTGTTGAATTTGGTTACAAATGTATGGGTTGCTAATTATGTTTTCCAGAAGTCTTAACTGCTTTTCTGTTTGTTTTCTGATGAATTTCTAAGAGGTTGGAGCAGTGTATCTTACTGCCTGTTTGGCAAAGGTGCTGTAAGCAAGCCCACAGTGGAACATAAATTGTGAACTGGTCCCTGAATGGCAGTTGGATATTCTGTATAATTGATCCAAAATATTTTTGTGCAATAATTTGTTTCTTAAAATATAGGTTGCCATCACTGTGTTTGTAGGTGTTACGTCATTAATTGGGGAATGTTGAATTAGTAATGTTATAATATTGGAAATGTGTGTCTAATGTGCCTTTTTTTTCTATTTACTTCTCTCCAACCAGATTTGTGACTTTGGATTGGCTCGTGTTGCAGATCCCGATCATGATCACACAGGATTCCTGACAGAGTACGTGGCTACACGTTGGTACAGGGCTCCTGAAATCATGCTGAATTCGAAGGTAAGGGCCACAGTGAGCTGCTGGGGTACTGCTGTTGCTGCTTATTCCCTTTTGAGTTCTAACTGTGCTTCACCCTTCTGTGTTTTTAGGATCAGAATGCACGTAGTAGTAGTCTTGGGGAGAAGTAGGCGTGGGTTTCCAGTAGAGCTACTGGCTTGCAACAAATCATGATTCCAGAATCAATTATTGGGTACTAGAACTGAGTAACCACGTGCTTGATTTCCCACACTTCCAGTTCCTTCCAGTCATGAGACTGCTTCCATCAGCTGCTGTGCCACTGAGCAGGACAGGAGTGCTAGGAGTGAGCATTCCACTGCTGCCCCCATCAAGGCTGCAAATGTTGCCTTAATGTTATCTTGACATCTTAATTTAGATTTAGAATGTATAATGAGGGTGAATCTGATTCTGAATGAATGCATGTGACCCTTCTTATGTGTCAATCTTAATTGCATTCCCACAGTCTTCATGAAATCATTCCTTTGGTTTTTATATATTTGGAATGACTGTTGTGTTCTGTGGCCATTTCAAGGTGCATCCAGTCCCTGTGTGGGTGGTGGGTATCCTTCAGAACCCCTGTGCTCACTCCCACAGCCAGACACTTGTTAGCGAAACACCTGAGTGACACCTGGGGTTGTATTTTATATTCTGGGATGGCTGTTGTTCCTGTAGGATTTACAGCTTTTCCAGTTGGTACGTTTGTTTTGTTGTGGCAATAGCATATCCAAGGCACTTTTAGAAAATAGACGTCTGACCAATTGAGGGGTAGCTAGCTTCTCGTATTTTAAACTCACATCTTGTATTTTAAATCCTCACTGAGGCCACAGCATAGGGCAGATGAACTGTTATTTCTGGCTATCTACATCCACTTACCAGAAGCTTTTGCAAAGAAAATATTTTGTGTTTGTAAGAGGTGGTCAGCTTAACAGTTCCTGGCTTAATGTGTGATTCCTTTTGTAATTCTGGGACCTTGAACACAAATGGTGAAGGGGTGACATCCTGAGGAGCTGGTGCCCAGTGGCTGTGGGGTCAGTGAGGACAGAGCCTTCCCAAAGGAGGGGCAGTGGCAGCAGACCGGGCACGGTGAGGCTCTGTCACTGCTGGGTGTCACTGCTGTGCCTTTTCCTCTGGATGGCTCAGGTTATCCATACGTGTGGATATCCCACAGTTTGTTCCATTCCTGTTACATCCCAGTGACTGGTGTGGCCTTATCCCAGCATCCTCACCTCTTCCTGCCTGTCGTGTTGTACAGAGCAGCGAAACAACAGCCATGGGCTTGGTCATTTCCCCCTTTGCCAGAGGCCTCTTCCTGCAGTGCTGCTTAGATCCCCTTGGGAAGGATGGTTGCTTTCACACGTGTTCAGCACTCTGTCGGGGGCTGTGCAATTAGGAGTACTGGTTTCCAACATTTTTTAGTTTAAATTTGTTATAAAATTAGGAAATCTCAGCAATTTGCAGTTGGTAACAGATTTAGCTAAACTTGAAGTTATTCTTTACAAAAGATATGCTTTTCTTTTGGAAAAGCATTTCTTGGAGACTTCAGTTTTGCTACCCCTTCAAAGTATTGTTTTGATATATGATTCTTAATTATTTCATTTGTACAGAAAGACCAAACAGCATGAGCCAGCATGATTCATCTAAAAAAGAAAAAGATTATCTGTGTGCACTTTCAGAATTTACTAAAGTAGCATGTTGCTGCTATTACGCAAAAATTTGACAAAAATGTGTTTCTGCTTCATTTGCAGGGTTACACCAAGTCTATTGACATCTGGTCAGTGGGCTGCATTCTGGCAGAGATGCTCTCCAACAGACCTATCTTCCCAGGAAAACACTACCTTGACCAACTTAACCATATCCTTGGTACGCTTTAGTGAAAAGCAGCATTTCCCCATCCATCTGTCTCTCTCCATCATTTCTGCCATTTCTCCAGTGGGTCAGTGTGTAAGGTGTGGATATGCAGGAATTCTGCTTTCCCCTCTAGTTATTTTTGCATCAATTGCTATAGATAATCATTGTTTTGGGGACAGCTAGAGAATACTTACCAATTTATTTACTACATCAGCAGATACATTTTTAAAACAAAACTAAAAAAAAAATATTTTAAAAGTTCATATATTATTAGGTCCAGGTCGAATTTTTAAAAATTTCTATAGGTACACCACTTACTGGGATCTTTTTAAGAGATTATAGATCATTGAAAAACTCAGATCCATTTATTTATTTTAAAAAATGGTTTTTAGTAAAGGTTTCTAAAACTTCCCAGGTATTCTGTATCCTTAAAACATTTGGTCTGAATTCTCCTTCCCAGCAGTTTTAATATTGAGTTTTAGCAGATATGATACAACTATATTAATGTGCTTTTCATAGAATGCACGATTGTTTCTATTCATTTTTTTTAGGTATACTTGGATCCCCTTCCCAAGAAGATTTGAATTGTATAATAAATTTAAAGGCCAGAAACTACTTGCTTTCCCTACCACACAAAAATAAGGTACCATGGAACAGGCTGTTTCCAAACGCTGACCCCAAAGGTATTTTATGCTCTATTACATTGTTTCAAAGTGATGGCAGGATGGGAGTTTTTATAATCTAATAATTAATTTACCTTTATATTGTAAGTAGAACATGCAGGTGCCTTAAAATAGCACTGTAAATCTAATATAAAATCATGAACCAGCACAAAGTCCTCATACTAGTTTATCTTTTTAATGCAATTTTTAGTAACTCCAAGACTACCTGTTGTGGAGTTTGGTCTTTAACTTACATGTAAAATCCAAACTCTTGTCACTGTCCTTGGAAGCACAATACATTATTCAAGTGCTGGACATCAGCACTGGATTTCAACACTGACATCAAACAAGTCTTGAACTTTGTTTCTAACATCACAGAGGAGGCAGCTGCTTGCTGCTGCCCTGGGTAGAGTTTGTGCAGTCTGTGCATCAGTGGTGGGTCAAACAGTGTCTCATCCGTGAGTGAGGTCCTTAGGTACCAGGACAGCTTAAAATTTAATAGGTTAAAAAATTCAGTTACGGTAAGTGGAGCAAAAGTTATAAAGCAAGGAATGTAGTGATTGTTGCTGTTCTTAACAAGACTTTAGTAAAGGGTAAATATGATTTTGTTTTGCTAGATAGCTATTATTTTGCCTTTTAAACTCAACTTCATACAGTTTGAGGGTGGTTGTGTTCATAGTACAGTGCTCTTTTACCTGCTGTAGCACAATTCGTAAGTCACTTCTTTTTTAACTGATACGATAATTTACTCTTAGTGGATATGATCAGGTACTGAATTACCATGTAAAGCTGATTTCTGCAGATGGAACTGTATGGAGCTAATGATCCCTGTCATTGAGGAAAACAGCAGTGATTTATTCTGCTTTTATAACAGTGCTCATCAGTGTGAGAATCCTCCCCGTGGGCTTTGACAGCTCAGATGGCAGCAGTGCTGGTACCTCAGCTGAGGGGGAACGTGCTGTTTGGTGCAGCACCTTGGCAGTGACACCCCGAGAGCAGCTGTGCCAGGGCAGCTGTTGGGGAGCTGCTGTCCCTCAGGGCAGGGACAGCGCTGTGCCCGACGCGCTCCGGCTGGGGGTGAGCGCGGGAGCTGCTGGCGCTGGGGGAACCACAGCACAACACTGAGTGAGCATTCCAGTGCAAGCCTGAGGCTTTTGGACTTGGCTTCGAATGCAGTTGGGTCTCTTGTGCAGTGCTGGGTGCTGCAGAGACCCAGAGGAGCTCACTGCATTGGCAGGGTGATGATGATGATGCATCCTCCCTCCCCAGGTCACACTGTGACCTAAGGTCATGGGTGTGCTCCTTGTCCTGGTGCAAAGCTGCAACTGCTGGGCTGCAGCAAGAAGCCTCTGTTAAAAGTTCTGGTTCATAAATCATGTGGAGAAGAAATTGATGGAATTTAGGATACTGCAGAAATCTTAGGGCTTCTTGCTCCTATAATCAGTTTTTTTCCCTTCTCGGAAAAGGGAAATGTGTTACAGGCGAAGTAGCTGGCCATCTGCAGTAGCACTGACTTGTGATGTCTGTCCAGAGCTTCACCAGACCTCACTCTGTCTTACTGGATCTTCAGGTTTTTTATGGATTCTTTATGAGTTGTCTTCAACAGATTTTGCCTGAATCTCATGAATATAGATGTATTTGCGTCTTCTCTGGAGAGTATCTTCTGTGCTGCTGGTTGTGCCAGGATATTTCACTGTGATGATCTAGAACTCCTAATGACTTCTGGATGATATTTTCATCCATGAACAGCCAAGTTTTCTTTACAGAATAAGAACATGGTCATAATTATTTATTTCAGAAAAGCTCCATCTTAGTTTGGATTTTGGCACAAAAATCCAAAGCATTTTTCTGAGAGAAGAAAAAAGTCTCATCTATTTAATCTCTGTTGTAGTTCAAACCAGATTGTACCATAGGATTCTGTGTGTTTCTTGCCTTGCCATCCATTCTGGGGCTGAAGGGCCTTTGGCAGGGTAACACCTGGGTTAGAGCAGGTCATGCCCAGGGCAGCTGTAGCCCAGGAATGCCGAGAGAGGGGCAGACACCGCTCCTGTGCCCAAGTTACAGGTCCCAGCTACAGCAGGGGAGCTCCAGGGGTGCACTGCCATTAGCACAGACCTTTGGTAGTGGGTACTGTCTCGGTAGGGTCACAGTTTGTAACACTTCTATGGTGTGTGTATTAAACTCTTGCTCACTTTTTTTCCTCTTAGCACTTGATTTGTTGGATAAAATGTTGACCTTTAATCCTCATAAGCGGATTGAAGTGGAACAAGCTTTAGCCCATCCATATCTGGAGCAGTATTATGATCCAAGTGATGAGGTAAAGACATTGTTAAAATGTCAATATTGATAAAATGATACAAATTATTATTTTCTACCTTAGTTTAAGGGTAGTATTTCTACTGCACTAATGGAGTTGAAGAATGAATGGCATCAATTTACCAAAATTTGTATTTCTCACTTTAGTACAACACTTAGGAGATGCCACACAATAAATAGATACTAAGGTGTCCTCCCTCTCCAAAAAATGGAGATTCTCAGCTCATGTGAGGCCTGGTTCCATAATGTCTGAGGTGAAGGAGGAGAATGACAGAGTTTGCCATCAGATTATGCTTTAAAAACCCTGAATCGGAGCTGGCTGTAGTTTACGTAAAATTCTGAGGAGATTTCTGGCTCCTTTTTGTGAAGAAAGAGGGGAGAAGAAAATAAGCTAGTTTTCCTTAAGAGCCAGATATGTTTATTCCAAGAAATAAAAATGTTTAAAATAATTTTTTTCTTCAAGTAGATACTGAGTTATGAGCCTCAAACAAATATTTCAAGTTGTGGTTTGGATTTGAGTAGCTACTTACTGTGGTTGATTTAAAATTTGATAAACTAATACATAAAGCACACATAAGACTAATAGGGGGAGTTCTGCCTTGAAGACTGCTCGGTGTTAGATATTTTTGTGAAGGACATTTTCAGACTTTTTCCCTATCCATAAAAGGACTGCATGAAATTCAGCAGCACAGTGACATTAAAATAATCACATTTCTTTGTATTATTAAGCCTGTAGCTGAAGCACCTTTCAAGTTTGATATGGAGTTGGATGACTTGCCGAAGGAAAAGCTGAAAGAACTGATTTTTGAGGAAACTGCAAGATTCCAGCCAGGATACCGATCTTAAATCATGCATAGGTAAAGTCACAGCAATAGGCGACACTCGGACAGGGGGGATATTTGGGACTTTGGTGGTGCTGCTGCTGAAATGTAGGACTTGCCTTGCCCAGTGCCCAGTAATTTCCTGTCCAAGGACCTGACCTCAGTCCTGTCCTGTTCTTGAGGAAAGTTTCTGTTTGCCCACAGCATTGAAGTGTCCTCATGGAATCCAAGCAACTGTCCAAGGTGTTTACCTTGTTTGTAGGTTGCGTTTTGGGAATAAGAATTGCTTTTCAATAGTGCTGCTTAGAATAAAAGCAATGGTAACACTTTGAAATGCAAATTTTTATTTTTAAAAAAACCATTTTAAGGGGCAATGTTCTTCATATATTACAGATATATTATTTTGTCATATGTCTTTAAAAAAACCTCGTTCTAAATGTAATGTACAGATGAGAAATCTCTTCAATTATTTTAAAGGAAAAAAACACCACACATGAAACTTTAGTATGAATTATCTTTAGTTTTAAGTAACTCTCAAATCGTGGGAGTAAATAAGAATAGGTAAATAGTCATAAATTAATTATGATTAATCTTTCTAGCATTTTGAAGGCCTGAAAGTTTAATTTAAAATGAAATGTACTGATATTCACTGACTCTGACTTTTTTTTTTTTTTAATCAATGAATTTAACTGGTCTTCCTGTACCACAAGGCTTGCAAGTCTCAAGAGTTTCATACAAAATTGGTGAAACACTGACTTTATTGGAGTACCTGTGAAACTTCTGTGATACTAATGGGTTAAAGTATCAAAGTTTTATGACTGGAAAGCAAGAACAAGCCAAAGGCAACAGGCTGACCTGGGTTGCCTGGTTTGTGCTCTCTGTTCTCTCCTCCCTCAGAGCAGCATTCTGCAGTCCCTGGTTTGAGTGGGCAGTTCCACCAGGAGGGTGAAGTTTTGAGGCAGGGAGCTTCCTTGCTGCCAGAAATCCACGGCTCTGCTGGCAGTGTGCAGGAGCTTTGTGGCTTTGCTATAAGCAATAATTTTTCTGCACTAAAATTGGGATTTCAGTTTCTGCATTGCATATACCCCCAAGTTTTCAATTTTTACAAATACTGCATTTTGTTTATTTAAGCTTGCTAGGTGACATTGGAACTGTTGTAATAATCAAAAGGTAGGGAAATGTGAGGTTCACACACTGGTTCTATTGGCATTGTCAATAGAGCAGACCTGGGACACAGTAACATGGCTGGTGTTAATGTCCTACCCATGTTTTCTAAAGCTGATTCTGTGTGAGAGCACAGCTGTACATGTACACATTGTGGAAGAAAATCACATAAATCTTTAGGAACAAGATGAAGCCTGTTCCTGATAGAGGCTGTACTCTCAAAAAAGGACAGTGAGTTGTTACTGCTGTGGTAAATCATAGTTTGTGATCTCTTGCTTGCCTCTTTGCCCAGACCGTACTTACCTAGGTTGTATTATGGATTAAGGGATAAAGGGATATTAGGGATAAAGATACCAGTGATCCCTTGCTAGCAGAAATTCCTGGTTTGATAAAAATGCTACCTCCAAATGCTACTATGCAGAGTTGATTTGGCCAGCACAATACTGAAATTGAAATATTATACTTAGCTTGATAAGGATATGCTGGTAATTTGTCTGAGTCATTTGTGGTTAGGATTGCCAGCTATGCCACAACACAACAGTTCTAACATAGCTGCTTGACATCCTAGTGAGGGCAAGTCCCCAGGAGTTGGCTTCAAATGCACAGTAACAGTGTCCTGCTGTGCATTTCTGTTCCCCTGCGCTCCCCCTGTGCTTTATCAGCCAGCTCTTCTCACTGGGCTGTTTCTCGAGATTCAAAGTGTCCTCTGGGCTGTCGGTTTTGGAATTGAGAAGTAATATGAAAATAACAGGTTTTTGGTTCAGACAAACAATGTACTTCATTGATTAGTTATGTTTAATCTTCCTAATCTTTTGAAGATTTAATAGTTTAAAGTTGAATGTCCTGATATCCACTGTCTCAGAATTATTTTTTAACATCTGTGGATCCTGCTGGCTCTGACTCATGGTAAACACAGTTGTACACAAAGCAAAGAAATAGGAAAGGGCTTGTTTTAAAAGGTGATGTTAAACTTCCTTCACTGAAATATGTCTCTGCTCTCTTTTGTAGGACAAGGACTTAAAGGACTGGGCATGCTCAAACGTTGCTGTTCCTCTTCCCAGTTCTTTATTGTTGGTCATGTCTTGTGGCCTCTCTCAGCTTATCCACTAACTCCTTTGAGCCATTCAGGAGGGCGGTTCCTGGTAGTTTTGGCTTTTCATGCTTTCAATGAATCTTTTAAGCCTGAAGAATTGTAATTGACACTCCTATGCGTAATGCCCATTGTTGACCTGTTGCAGTACTGTACTGTACGTGCACCTACTGCTGCCCGTGTTTTAACTGCTTGCTTTCTGGTTTGAAAGATGCAGTGGTTCCTTTCACTCCTGGATCAATATCCAAGAAGATAATTCATTAACCTGTAAGACGTTTACACCATGAACTATCTTTTTCTGACTTTCCTGAAGTCGCTGGCATTTTTTTTTTTTTTTTTAAGAAAAGCTACTATTCAGGGCACTTTAAGTCAGTGACATCCCAGATTTTTTTTGCACGTCCTTTTTAAATAGAAATGGTTGGTTAGCATCCAACAGAGTGTACCATTATGCTATGGATTGCAGCATAAGTTGTGTTCATGTTAATCTTGCTTATGCACTTGTTTGGGTGTCCAGTGCTGTACATACAGGTATTCTATCCAGTGTAAGAGCCACATAGGAGCCCAGCTTAACTGAATTCATCTAAGAAACATTTTTCCATGTATTGACAAAATTTGTACCTTTTTCTCCCTGCTTTTTTTAAGAGAGATCATTTAAAGTTTACCCATGTTGGAGGCATAGTACTCCCAAAGTTCCTACCGTGCAGTAGTGTTTGTATGGCCTGTGCAAAGGCGAGGTGGCAGCTGCAGCTGCTGTTTGCTCCCCGAGTGCTGGAAGGTTTAACACAGACCACAGTGGCATGGTCAGTGCTTTTCCTGGGCAGGGCAGCTGTATCTGGTGGCAAGCAAGAAACCAAAATATGATGTTAATTAACTCAGTCTACATCCTGCATACCAGTGAAATGCTTCAAATAAGGATTGATAGTTTTGACATTTGAATCTAATCACTGACATTCAGATTCTTCCAGAGAGGAACACTGCATCTTCAAATGAGAAAGTTTGATTTTACTTTTGCTCCTACAGCATGTCAGCATCTCAAGTTCATTTCTTGCAACCTACACTATGGTGATTTGTAATCAAGCCTCCATGAGCTCGTGACATGAAGTACTGTTCTGTTGTCAAGTACTATCAAACTTTTCTGATAATGCTGAGTTAGGACAACCAAACAAAGCTAGCACTAAATAACGTTTAAAACTGTATACCTTTTAATGATCTTTTCAAGTATTTGTTACTGAAATTGTATAATGTGGAGTTTACTAGGTGTTATGTTCCAGTGCAGTGCCTCCTTTTCTTTCCCCACTGCTCTCTGTGGTGAGAAATTTGCCTTGTTTAAAATAATTACTGTGCCCTCGCATGACTGTTAAAGCTTTCTGTGCAAAGATGATTGTCTAAGTGCCACATGCCTATGATTGAGAAAAAAAAATAATCTATTGTTACCTCTGAGTTGTGTTCAACTGAAATGCTATTCAACAAATAACTTAGGAAAAATCATTCTATTTTTAGCTTTTCATATCTCTGCTGTCTTTTTCTCATTTTCTTTTGGCAGCAGTGAAGAATGGATTGTATAAAGACTGCTTGCTAATATGAACAAAATGCACTTGTAATTCCTGGAAATAAATTTAAATCTTATATCTTCACATTAACATTAAGAATTAGTTTTTGGTTTCCTCTTGGGTAATGTCTTTTAATGGAAATCAGGTTCAATTGCTACTGTAGTACATAAGGATGCTGGCTGGTTAATAACTCCAGGCTTCCTCAAACCATTTAGTCTGCTCTTCAGAGAAATCTAGAAAGCCATTAACTTAGACTCCAGTAGATAAGGGTGCTTACAAGATTCCATTTCAAAATTTTCTTTTTCCCATAGTTTAAGTGTTAGTCTGCCAAAACTAATTTTTAATAAGCAAGGGTTCATCATTAAAGGGCATTTTCTATTAGGAAGTTCCTGTGGTACATAAATCTCTGTTGTGGGGAACAAATTCGGAGCATTATCAGGACACTGCACAAGTGATCATGGAATCGTGGTATGGAACCTATGCTAAAAACATTTCTATAGAAGAAGTATGCACTTGACTGTTGATACCAGTGTAGAAATTTCTCTTGACCTTTCTACACATCTTTACCAAAATGCTTTTCTCACTCAGTTTTGAAAAGTTGAAATGTTTCTAAAATCTCTGCTACTTGCATGATCTTCATTACAACAGGAATAATTTTTGGCATGGTTGGAAAGATGACTGTTACTGAAATTAGTTTGTAACACCTCAGTTTTAATTTATTAAGAAAGAACTTTGGCAGCTTACTTCACACTTCACTTTCCCAATTCTTTTTCTTTAATATTTTCTTTAATTTGGGATGTTTGGGGAGGTGTAGACTTACCCTTGCATCCTGTCTTTTCGAGTGAGAAACCGAGGGTTTGCTTTACCTAATGTCTGGTGCTTTTGGGCTTTCTTCCTTAGCTGCTACTTTTGCTGAATCCAATTGGCATCCATCAGGATCCATAACCACATTCATCAGTCTTCTACTGAATCCAGTAAACATTGTTGGATTGAATTTGTTGATGCGTCAAATGCTGAAGCATGATTTTTTTTTTTTTTGTCAGATTTTAAAAATAGTTTAAAAGAAGGTGCCTCTTACAACACTGTGTTAGGTCAGTTATTTCATCATTTTACATTGGGTTCTTTTCTTTATGCAGTTTTTATATTTTAGAGCGGAGAACAGCAACTCTTAATCGAAGTAGCATGCATATTTCATGGTAAAGATGCTTTGGGAATAAGGAATGTAAACAGTTCACTGTCAAAAACATTCCAACCTTACAGCTGAAGAAAAATATGCAAACACAAAATTCTCATGGATGCTTTGGCAAACAAGCATCTGACTCTGCTGTCCTGCCTGTGGCCAGACTCTTCCTCACCCCTGTGACACCAGAGCTGGGCCGTGTGCGCCGGCAGCTTCCGGGAGTGGCAGTGGGGACAGAACTCAGCAGTGGCCAAACAAAACCCGAGGAGCTGAGCAGGGCTTTCCTTGCAGAATGAGAGAAAGAAAAACCTGTTGTTGCTGCCCACTGCAATATGCTATGATATATTTATACCATGTCGAAGTTGTTTGCTGAGCAACTGTACTATAGTTTTAAACTTATATTAATATATATTTGCTTATGTTAGTGTAGTTTATCTAGTCCTTGGTTACTGATAAATTTATTGTGTTGTTACAGCACAGTGATATGGTATAAATATAGGTCTATACATACACACCATATACTTACGAATTTGGTCCCTTGCATAGTACTTTTATATTTGTACAGCAATGTCTTCAAGCAATCCCAGATTTTAGGGGAAATATTTTTGTAAATGCAGTGGTTTAAACAAAAAAGTCCAAACAATCCTTTTACTAAGTTTTAAATACATTTGTGGTTCAAATGATTTAGTTGACAATTGAAATCAAGACACTAAATTAGTGAAAAGTGCACATTAGTAAAGTGAAGCTTACAGTGGTTTTTGTAGCATGTGCTGTGATCAAACCAAGTGACACATCGATGGAGATGTAAAAGTTGGACTACATATGTAAATCTAGAACAAATTTCTAAAGGTTGCAGCTGGTTTACTTACTATTGTTGCCTTTTCTCGTGTTGTATCAGTGTAGAGCACTCTTAAAATACTCAAACTGCTTTGTCTTTGCTTTGTACTGTTGGTGCCTTCTTAGTCATGTACCCCACAAGTCCTGCATAGCTAATTTAGTTAATGGTAAGTTTAAAATAAAAAAGCAAAGGAAGATTTTATAAAAAATAAAGAGATCATTTTCTGTATGTTCTTATTCATTGTAACAATTAAACATTTATATTGTGACAGATTTGTGATTTGGTTAATCTGTATAGATCAATTGTAAGTAGCGAAGGTTTATATTTCGTCTTATTCTTTTGATGTTGTAAACGTTTGTGATTTTCTTTTTTAAATCAGGTAACTTAATGTTCTGTTTTGTTTTTGGCATCTGAATCTTGTAAAAACAAATGCAAAGAAAATCATTAAATTGTGTCCCTGTATTACCAAACCAGCATAGTTCCGTGCATGTCTAGAACGACTGGGACTTTGCTTTGCCCTGAGCTGATCTATTGGCTGATCCAAAATTGCCCCTCCTTGGAAGTGCACGGGGAGCAGCCTGCGGGCAAGAGCTGTAACTGCTCAAGGTGTGTGTCCCCTTGTGTAACTGTACCAGCTTGGAATTCAATTAGGGAAGCCATCAAAAAAAAACCCACAGGTGAGCTTTCTTTATAGATAGGCAGAAATGTTTTATCTTTGGTGTGAGAAAATTATCAAATCTTGACCTGTTGAGTGATGCAAATCAATTTCAGTGTATCTGATGGTTCACAGGTTTTTTTTTACACTCTTTATATGGATATTCATATTGCACTGTTGCTATGAAATCTTGAAAATTATTACTTGCATAACCCTTAGAGACCAAATGTTTTTATTTCAGTACAAAAAGGTTCTTCTCTGACCAGGGGTTTGAAATGTGGGATTTCTGGGAGCAGTGCATCTAAGCTTATATCACTGCAATGGACTTGTAATTCTTCTTCAAAGAATTGAACTCTTAAAAGGTGTAGCTGGATAATGGCAGCTAGAAACTTCTATAATTAATACGAAAGCAAAAAAAATGTGACTTGAAACTAAAGAAAGCTTACCCATAACTGACAGAACTGTAACAGCTCTGAGAATTGGCTTGTAAAAATTAATATCTCATTCCCCTCCTTGGCTTTCACTGCAGAGTACAGAATTTTTTCCCCCAAGAATAATACAGAATTTAGTTTCTGCCATGTTTTTGTGTGTTCTTGCATTTTTATTGGCTGTGGCTGTTCCCCTGGCAGAAGGTGTGTTCACCATAGCATTGCACTTCAGGGAGGGACTTCAAGGTACAACTGCATGGCTGCTTGACTCCAGGAAGGTTTTGACAAGCAACTGATTGACTTAACATTGTTGTGATTCTTGTTTCAGTCGCGTTAGTTTGCAATACCACACAAATTTCCTGTATTTCACCAGAACTGGCTGTAAGCTCTCCATCTGTAAGCTGCAGGTGTAGCGGGCACTCCTGAGCTGTTGGGCACATGGGTCGGGGTGGGGGCTGGTGGTTCCAAGGAGCACCCCCAGGTGCTGGGCAGATGGTGCACTCAGCTACTCAGGAAGGCTGGCAAGGAGCTGCTTTTGAGTACGAGCCTGTTTATTGGAAGTGATGCTAATGTAGGTCTGATGGCATCAAGCTGTGTATAGCTCTGACCCAGGACTTTGCAGACCAGAGATGATTCTGTGTTGTGCATGTTTCATCTTCAGTTTTTCTTTCTACTAAATTGCATATATGTAACACTGAAAAGCTTAAAAAATAAAAACATTTGAGGCATGTAGAAGACTCACAAACATCATTGCATCAATGTATGCCATGTGTTAGTGATTACCTTGCTCTGATGTGTCTTCTCACCACACAAGTCAAGGTAGTTTCAGAAGGAGTTCTAGAGCCTCAACTCTGCTTCCAAAGGCACCTTCAGTGAGTCTCCCAAACACCACTCTGGTGTCAGAGGTGTTCCCATCTCCGTCAGAAAGGCAGCTCCACTCACGTGCTGTTTGTGTGAAGCCTGATCTTGGGAGTTGGATGTGAGAACTACTCTGTAACCCCTCTGTCTTTTCCCTGTAATTTATAAATTAAACTGACAACTTCCCTTCATGTATTTTCTAAAACCCTGCCTTTTTTTTTCAGTACATCTTACTGTTGACAATTTACTTTTCTCTGTGTTTTAACTGAGTCTAAACAAGTTCCAGTTGTTAGAAAAAAATCTTTTTTCTGTACAATTTGTGAGCTTTCTGATGATAAACAGCAGATTATTGATCCTGTTAAACTGACGTACCTTGTGAATACTGAAAACTTCCCGCAACTTTCCTAAAGCTGCTTCTCCTTTTCCTCTCAACATGTACATACAGAGCTCATTTTTCTTGAAGTTTCTTCTCTTTCCAGCTGATTAATTAATGCGGTAGAGAAATGTGTGATCCTTCTAGCTTAGTACAAAGGTAGCTTATGTTTGTACGTGAAGGCTGAAGAGAGGAGACTTGAAGTCTTCCATTCCTGATTTCCCTGAAAAGAGCAAGAAATACCTTAACAGGGTCTTGGGTTTGTAGTGTTTCCTCACCTAAAAAGACAGTAATAAAAATATTTGCATTTCTCTCCCCAGTCTGTGAGTTTGTGTGCACTCAGCTGTTGACTGCTGCCTGCAGCACTGCTCCTCCCTGTCTCCTTGCCTTGCTGCTTGCACTGGGCTGACCTTTGATCTCACCGAGTTCCTCTTCCAGTGACACTGCTTTTCCTCAGGGGTTTACACTTTCCATGTTGGGATTTTTCTCCAAAGTCCCTCGTCTGCTCTGGCTTGATGACTTCACTCCTTTGTTCTTGCTTTTCCTTACCTTGCACACTTGTAGATTCCTGCAGTCTCACAGCTCAGCTTTTATTTGCTTCTTTCCTTTTTTGCCTCTGTACAGCTGAGCCAAGGACACAGTTGTGCTTCACACACCTGGGCCTGGGTACAGGCAGCTGAGCCTGGAGCCCTGGTTCAGCTGCTGGCTCTGGGGAGAAAACCAGGATAGTGCAGAGCAGCTTCAATCCTGGCCAGTCTGGGGATAGCACCAGGCAGGGCATTGGCAGTGCAGAGATCTCTGAATCCAGCTTGTGAGTTTAATTCTGACCTTGAACACACAACTTAGAAATAATGGAAGATGTTAGTCTCTCTATCTGTGATGTGTGATCTGTGTCTGAAAATTCAGGCTTTTTTAACAAAACAAACCCAAAAAAAAAAAAAAAAACCCCAAAAAAACAAACAAACAAAAAAAAACCACCAAAAACAAAAACCTAAAGAAAAAAACTACCACCAAAATTGTAAGAGAATGGATGGAATTTTTAAAAATTTACTAGAAGACTAGAGATGCACCTTTTAGGGGGATTGTTTGTTTATTTGTTTTTGTTAGTTTGTTGTTTAGGTTTTTTCTGTAACATCCAAGACTAAATGGCTTGTTGTGAACATCTTTTTCTGCCTTAAAACTGCAAATGCAAAAATGCTGAATACTCAGAATTTTGGCTTGAAACTCACTGAACTGAGGATACCACAAGAGAGCTGGACGGTTTTTTAGTCAAGCCTTTCTCCTAGGTCACCTTAATTTTGATAGCTAGTACTGAAAAGGAAATTTGGACTAAAAAACCTTTCTTTGTTCCTGGAAGTGTTAAAACTCGCAGGTATTCTAACTTATAGTTGAGGCATCGCAGACTCAAGAGTTCAAACTTTAGACTTTTTAATGGATTCTGTGTTTTTAAAAAAATTTCTGTTAGTTTTTGTACAGATACATACTTTCACAGGCTTTCTGAGTAGGTTTGCACAGATGTGGAGAGGACACAAACTTACAGGCCAGTTTGCCCACTCAGAAATATTTCAGTGGGTGTTGTGGCTGTCACTGTAGTTCTGTGTTTTGATTCTGTGTTTGCCTTCATGCAGTATAAGCGCAGCACTCCAGACAAAAGTGGGGGTTGAAAACAAAACCATTTCTTAATCATTCTGTTGTAGCTAAACTTTAATATAAACTTGGGTTTTAGGATATGCTTGGTATTTTGGAAGAACTGTTAAGCTGTTTTTACAGCTGACTTGGTGACATTTCTGTAAGTAAAATGCACTGTTGTTCTAGCATGGCAAAAGTCTGCATAATTCATGTGCTCAACTTAATCTCTGGTTTTCTTCTTGTGACAATAAATGGCATTGTACCAAAAGCAATATACCCTGTGTGTAGTTAGTAGTGGAAATAATTATTACTGTGCAGCTTGTATTTTCGATGTCTTTGCAGCCACTAGCATGGATCGAGTGCACTGACAGTCGCTCCAGGCTATTAAAGATGTCTGGGGAAAAAACAGGTCCTGAATAACACTTGTTTGCTTTCTGGAAGCTGCTGCTGTACTTTGAAGCAGAAAAGGGTTGCACCTGATGCTGCATTAAGCTTATTTTCTTCTGAGTCTTGTCATCAAAATACATCTAAGTCTAGAGTGTTTCTCCAGATTTGCTCCTCCACATTGTTCCTCTTGAGAAAGGCCCAGGCTCAATACCAGCATCATTAGAGCCAAGGATGATAAGAAAGCAGAAGGGCTTTTTTCTCTGCTTGATTTTGGGATTCTGCTGAACTGCCCCACTTTAGAGCATGGCACTGTAAAAAGACTTGTGGAATGCTGCAACTGGTTTTGCTCACCAACTGCTTAAGACCAGATAAGACCTCAAAGGCAATATGCAATGCTGGGGAACTCTCTAGTTGTAAGTTCTGTTCCCTCCTGCCCCCCAGTAGCAATTCTGCACTACTGGCTCTGCAAGTAAACCAGCCCTGGGTAACTCCCTTCCTTCAAAGGGAAGCTTTGGGTTTCATTTCTGGGTGCTCAGAAGGGCAAGATACTAAGACAGTTTTCTCCCTATCACTTGCATTTGACTGCTAGTGTAGTATTCATTAAACTAAATTGTCACTGTACAAAAAATTTTATGCTGTAGAAACAAGAGGGCTGAAGAGCTTGCTCTTCTCAATATATATTCCTTCTCACTTTCTAAGTCTTTAGAAAAATACCTACTTTCAGTTATAGCTAAATAGCCTTTCTGCATTCTCTGTGCACGTTTTTCTCTGCTGCCTCCTACTCTTCTTAGATGTGACTTATTTTACTGCAAATGGTGTTATAAAAACTGTAGTACTACAGGTGTCATGTGGTAACTTGTAAATAAAATTACTGTAAACGTACAGTCAAGTTATTTGTGGTGCTGCTCTGTACATGTGTGACACTGCCTTAGCTGTCAGTCCTCACTGTGCTTCCCCGCAGAGTCACTTCGGGCTTATAAAGGCTGTGCCTATGCCTTGTATGAGGAACCTTTTGCTGACCAGCCTCCACAGCAATCTGGTCCTATTAACAAGTTCCAGGCAACTCTAGCATTGACAGCAATTATTCCTAGGCAGGAACGTTGCTACATCATTTGCCAGCTGACAGCAAATCAACCCTTCCATCAGACTGATTGTCAGTGGAGCAATAATACAGTTTTATGTAAATACCTCTAACCATTTGTATAGCGAGTACAGAACACAGGATGATTTACAGTTGGGAGCTGATGAGGAAGCTGTTGCTGGGGCGTTGTGTCCTTGGAGCCTATTGGTGTGTTTCCTATCCAAGTGAGAGAGGGGTGGAAAAGACTGGAAGAGGTCTGACTTGTGTAGAGAACACGAAGCGGTGTGTTTTAGTTCAGGATCCAGATGCGCTGCTCTGCTGCGCTCTCTGCGGGTGTCGAGGCCGGCAGTGGAGCAGCAGAGGCTGCGGGGTTGGGCTGGAGCAGAGCGACAGCAGGAATGCTGGGAGCTGGGAGCTGTGCTCAGGAGCAGTGCTCCTCTCTTTCCTAGAAATCAGTCCTGAGGAGATGGAATGAGTAGCCAGGTGTGAAGCCCTTCAGAACAATTTGCCCTCATGAATGCATGTGTCCATGTGTTGTGGAAGACCTATCATTGGGCAGTGCAGCAATAGATAAAATTTAAGGGGTTTCATGCCTTTTCTTTGGGGGGTGAATATGAAATACTTATAGGAAATATTCAATTGACTGACTTTTCTGCAGTGCTGAAGAGAGAAGCATCTTGAAATTCCCAACTTTTTGAGGCTCCAGGCAGCTATCTTTTGTGTATGCAGGGAAAAACTTACTTTTTGGAGATGACAATATTTCTGCTTCCCAACTTTCAACTGCTTCCGTAATTCTTCACTGATTTCTTCTCTTTAAACCTTCCCTGCAACTGTTACATACGGTCTTTGGGAGCCTGAGTCAAAGGTATTTAAGTGAATAAAGAGGCAAATACCACATGGAAACATTTATCTGGAAACAATTTCACTTAACATGGATCAAAGAGTTTCTAAAAGCAGGAACTTGTGGCCTTTTACCACAAGGAGTAATAGAGTTTATTTACAACAAGCATATTAAACTAAACACTTAGCTCAAAGAATAAATTCAAATACAATCCTTTTCAGAATAAAATGCCATGTCTGTGATAGCTATTGAAGTAAATCTCTGAGGAAAAAAAGGGACTAGAAAACAAAAATTTCTCCAAATCAATGCACTTGATTGAATGAAATTTGTGTGTGCAACAGGGATTGTGTTGAAGGTGCTGATTGTAACCCAGGAGGGTTTGGTGCCTAGAGAGGTGGACAGCAAAAATGAAGCCCATGGCTTTTCTTGTATCAATATTTCTATCTGCAAATTGCCACATTCCTCATCAAACAAAGGTATTAATTAATTAAGCAGGAGAGTCTATTTCAGCTCTTAAGGTGCTCATTTCAGGATATTCAGGAATAGTCTTGGCATTCACTTGCACTGAGAATGGATTCATGATGATGTGTTTGTGTTCAATTTCTGAAATTTTACATGCATATATTTTGGTTTTATTTGAATGTATGAATCATTTGAATATCTGGTAATTTTCACTGTGAAAAGAAGTGTGATTGCCTTTCAGTGATCTGTCTTGCTCCTGTTTGCTAACTGTGATAGATTTTGGAGCAGGGGGCATGAAGCTTTCAATGCCCTGAAATAAAATAACCTTCAGGTGAACTAGTAAAAATTACAAACTCTTTGTATGGCCTGTTTAGGGATAATAAATACATCTGTATACCCTTTCCACCTACTCAGGCAGCAAAGAGCTAACTAATTTCTGAAAAGCTTCTGGGAAATAAAGAACGTAAACCCAGCTCATGCTGTCTTCCTATGAGCACAATTCCTATACCCTGCTGGAGACTACACCATGGGCTGTCAGCTTCCAGGGCTTCGTAATTAGCAGCTGCTACAATACTACTGGGCAGTTTTTCTAATGCCATGTTGGTTTTCTTAAACCAGCCCCTAAAATGGATTTACCCAGTGCCCAGTCTCCGTCAGGAAGTAACGGGCGCAGCCAGAGGTGTCCTGCCTGGTATCTTCTTGCAATGACTTTGTTTCCATTCCTTGTCTTGCGCAGTCAGTTATTTTCCTTTTACACTTAAAGGCTGTGCTGGGCTCAGATGAATGCCTGGCCTTCCTGGATAACAGGCAGTCCATCTTGAGAACTTTCTGTAATTCAGTGCCATTAGATGTAGCTGTTGTCAACTGTAGCCAAGCTCCTGAAGGCAACCAGAGAAGAATTCTGTTGGAAGGAACCTCTGAAGGTCACCTGGCCCAACCCCACTGACAGTGCAGGCGTGATGGCCTGGACACTTCTGGGCTGCATGGGGCTGAAGACCTGCTCAACGGAGCAAAGTCAATCTTTAGTTCATACTTGCTAACACCTTATACTGCTAAATTTCTTATTTTTTCAGAAATACAATGATCAAGACAGAGATTTAGGCATGGGATTTATCCTTTAATCACTTTCACCCCTGCTTCAGTCAGGTTGGGTGTAGGGTATAAAGGGGGCTATTCCTCACATCCTTTTTTCTGTTTGGACTGGAAGACATTGGCAGCAAAGGATGATTCCCGTTTGTACAGAGCCTTCAGCTGCTGCAGAGATGCAAAGGCTGAGCTCCTCCTTGCTGCACAGGCTGCCCTTCCTGGCACCACCAGAGTTTGTGCTGTTCCTGCTCCCGGGCTGAGCTTTCATTCTTATGCCACCTTGCTCGTTTCAGGTACTGGATTTTACACGTATTTTCTACAAATCAAAACTCATTTTGTGTAATGTTTGCAATTTATTTTGTCTGCGGGCCAAGTTTTTCAGCAACGGTGATCTGAAAGTCTCCAGAAAGCAAAAAGAACAGAGATAAAACTGGCCCTAGAAATGACGTAATGACACTTTTTATTCAGCCTCATAGTAGAAGCCTTGCCTCCGTTAAAATCCAAATAAAAGCTTTCGAAGGAAATGAGAAAGCATAACCGTAGCTCAGAGCTCTGTGCTGCCAAGTGCTCCTGCCTAGCCCGGACCTGTAGAGCTCCTGGGATGATCGCGGCTGTGCTTGTGCCATCTGCTGGGGAAAAGCTGCCATGAACAGCGTTACACAAATAAAAACCTTGCTGGCGACAGTCAACGGCAATCATTAAAAAGCAGAATTTATAGTAATAATACCCAGACTGTCTGGAAAAATATCACATAAGTCTTCTAGATTTAGATCTCCAGTCTTTGTCAAAGGCTAACCTAGTGAGAGGGTACAACACAAACATATCTCTGAAACGTAAATGAATAATTTCTATTTTTATGTGGTAGGTTTGGGGGTTCTTTTGTTTTGGGTTTGGTTATTTGTTTAGCTGTGTTTTTTTAAAGCAGTATGAGTCTCCCAGTGCGTGTACAGTATGACTGCTCAAGGCAGTAGAAATGAGAATTTAAAGACAATTTTTTTGTGTGGGACTGATTTCTCATCATTCTTCCTTTTTTTACCCCCCAGTTTCTAGTGTGGGTCCAAGCAATTCCAACCACCTATGAAAAAAGCACACCACCGTGCTAGGGAATGAAGCACAGAAGCAAGGTGAGGCATTGGGAACTTCATATGAATATTAATGATTATGATTATGCTAGTTATGATTGTCAAACTTTGTACAATCTGTTCTAGTCTCTGTTCCCATCCACCCGCTCCATACATCCTGGCAGAAGTATCAAAAGAGCAATTCAATACAGAGCAGTATTATAGCTTGTAACATGAAAAATTAACTTTACCAGCCTGTGGCTGTGTTTTATACCCCCAGCTAAGATGGCAAATTTCTCTCTTGTAACAATATCCAAGGGACTGCAGAATCTTGTTTGTAGCAGCAGCAAAGTGTCTTGCAGGAAGTTTGTGGCTACTTATTCTCAGGGGATTCTGCTGGTTCCAATAGCTTTTCTGCCAGTTCCCATGCCCTGCTTTGCACCCTGCTCACACCGTTAATGCTGTCTGCTCTGCTCTGTAATTCTTTAGCTCACACAAGAGCAGGTATCAGTTTTCTGATCAAGTGTGAGTTATGTTGACTTGTGCTCGTGCACTCCTGCCAGAGCAGCTGGTTTGGTTGTGTCCTATGCCCCTTGACCCATCCAGAGGTCTCAGGTGACTTTTTTTTAGAACCTAAAAGTTTGAGATACCCCAGAAAGGCCCTGGAATGTGGATACTTCTGGCTGAACAGGGTCTTCTCAAGGATACTGGGGAGTACAAAAACAAAACCTAGGATGCAAAATGGTTTTTTTCAGAAAAGCACAGGACAAAGGCACCTGTGATAGTTCCTTTGCACGATGTGCCAGCATTGGTGCTACTTTTCTGGAATATATGGATGCAGAGAAGGATGTTGAAGACTGTAACCCCCAGCTGGTGTGGGTAAGATCCTCCTGAGCGCCAGCCACTCCAGACCTTAAATACCAGCTGAGATGGCATTCCAATATTTGCATTTCACCCCTCTGTTACCAGACAACTTTCTAACCTGGCACACTGTGGAACGTGAAGCAGCAGCACTATCTGTGTCTTTATTTTAAGTAATTGCTGTTCATTCTATGACACACGCCTGGTAACTTTTATATGTAGTGCTGCATGCTGCTGTCTCAAGCAGATGTAAGAGTCTTTTATAGCTTCCTCCCACCCTTGTTCCAGCCATTTCAAACACTGATCATGCTGTGGTTGCAGCAGCCTGGCCACCCCGCTCCTCTCCTGTGCTGCTTCCCTGGGCCACAAGCTGCAGCAGTCCGTGTGCCAGGCTCAGCAAACATTCTGGCAGACATGTCAGTAGCAGAGCAGAACAGAGAGAGCATTCAGCAGCTGTATGCACAGCACAGAGCACAGTAGGAGTGTACTGTTTTCACAGTGCCTCCTGACCAAGTGACACACTTAATACAAAGATTTTTTTCTTGGTACAAAATCCAGCAAGGAATTCTTCACATAAAACTGTAGTGCAGCTCTGAGTGAATTTCCTTGATGAAACAGGTATGATGTACAGCAGAGAGAGCAAGACTTTCACACTATTAACTGTGGCAGTCTTGCAAACCTGTATTTATTTTCAGATTTCTGAGTATGTCTACAAGGGACATAAAATGGAATTCTAGATATGGAATGTTTTACAGCTTGGCAACTACATTAGAAGGTAAAGCTGCTTTGTCACTCACACTTGGATATCATGGATGCTCTGTATGACATAGCAAGAGAGACTGTTCTTGCCATGCATATTTTGCTGGGGCCTGCTGACTCCTTGGAAACAGGCTCTTTCTTTGTTTCCATATCATATGGATGAGGGGATATGTCTTTCATATTAACACTGCCAAAATATGGGTACAACCAGCCTTATCCTGCCTTGTACCCAGTAACCAACCCCCTACACCTGTTTCTGCAAATCTCTTGATCTGTGAAATCCTGCAACTGTGGCAATATCTTTAGAGATGAATGCCATTTCTACCGTGCCTCTTAGAAGCTCTATCCTGTAACACACAAGCTGATACACAACAGAACAGAACATCCAGCATGGCCTGGCAGATCACTGCCTTTGTGCTGCCAACACTGAAGGTGCTAAAATTGAACTGTTTACTTTTCTGCAGCCTGAAGAAAATACCTAGTTATGCTATACACCAAAACATGAGCCTACATAACTGGGATATGAAGCAGGTACTTGCTGAGCCATGTGGTCAGTGAGCTGGGGTGTTGGCAGCCTTCTGTAATTCCTGCTGTGTGTTTTGTCCTCTCCTATGCTGAGTCCAAGGTTTGGGTGGTTGAGCAGTGAAATCGAGGCACTTACTGAACACCGTTCAGGGATGGCAGGAAAAGGTTAATTGAAAGGTACCTGCTTTTTTCTTCCATTCAAATGCCAGCACTTCGTTTAATGACAACCACTTGAAAAACTATTTGTTTTAGGAAAAAAAAACTGCTGCCAAAATAAACAACACTGATCTGTGTTTATGTTTTGGTAGAAACTCGAGGCCACTCTTGAAGGTAAATGGTGAATTGCTTTACTGGCCACACCAAGTTAATAACGAACAGCAGTGTTAGGTGCAGGCTGGAGTCAAAAAGCACTGCTATTTGCTTGTTCTCCCTTGCCTGGCTGAGGCTCCTCTGACAATAACCAGGAGGATGTCACCAAATACTGTGATTGATAGTACTACACAAGGAAATGGGCAATGCTTGCTTGGGCTAATCTTCTCTTCAGCCTGTCTCCCCATTCCTCTATTACCAGAAACTTTTGAGTCATTTGTCCTAAAAGGTATAAAGGAAGTTCACACACTTATTTATCAATATTTATATAAGAATGATGGCAAGAAGGGTCAACCTGTTATAAAGAATCAGTGAAGGTTCAGCCACAAGATGGAGCCAGTACAGTACCAGGCACACCTTCCCAGTGGGACACAGTGTTAGGCTGTTTTGTCTCTAAATCCTTCAGCAGTTTTAATAGGATTGTTCACTTCTCCATTACTGAGATAGCCTTGGAGAAAATAAAAATCCATTGGCGAAAACAAAAATCAGAAATATCTAGTATTTAGGGTGCAGAAATGATATATAGCTTGTTCCAACCTACAAATGAAACGTACAGGTAATCTGATCACAAAATTTAAAAATCAGTGACACTTTTTCTGGCTCTAAATAAAACTAGTCTTTAGACTCAGTTTCATTCTCCAGGAGGTTCATGGAATTAAATAACCTAAGGGGAAAAAAGAAGAAAATATTAAGAGGAGGGAAAAATTACAGGGCGGCAAATAAGGCCTTTGAATTAATCTTACAGAATCAGGTGTATCAGTACAAGTAAAAAATCAGCAGAGGCACCTCTGGCAGTTGCCACAGTGAAGTAAAAAACCCCAGTGTGAAGAGCAGGAAGACAGGGTTTGCTTTGTATGTTCTCCTTCCAGCAATCTTTGGAGACACATTTTAGATAAGTTACTAAAAAGAATACGTGTCAAGTGTCAAGTTACAGTGTACAACCCTGTGCTCTGATAGTCACAGAACATCTATGTTTTTTCTTGTTATTACTGTTCTTCGCTTCTTCAGTCTCTTCACTCAGTTTCAAAGTTACACTAGACCCATATTAATTACAATAAAAGCTTTTATTTTTGTCCTTCTCAGAAAATTTCCATGGCCAACATTACTCTTTACTTTGTATATTTATCTCAACATTGCAAAAAGAATCAGCTCGTTAGTTTCTGTCTTCATATAATTCCAGAGATTAATTTGATGCCCTGTTGCATTTTGCCCTGTAAACAATGGGCTGGCTACCACAGAAGTCAATCCTACTCAAAATCTGCTTCGATTTAATTTTTCCTAGAGTATTGCTTTGCTATGGAAACCTGTAATTCACCTCTGAAACAAAATGAAATTCACCTTCTGTGAAAAATTCCAGGTGACCTGCTGGTTATTCCTGATAACGGATGCCTCCTGAAGCTTTTAATTTGTATGGTATATTTAGCCTGATTCACAAGAAAACACTAACAAGTTGAAAAAGTTTTTACCATCAATTAGCTAACTTTGGGTTTGCTTGCCCCTTATAATAAGATATTCCTGGTTTTGAAGTGGGAACAGCAATTCTGAAATGCCTTTGGGGATCCCAATGAAGAACGGGCAATTAATTGAACAGATAGATATGATCATCTGACTGTCTAAACAGGACAAGGACAGTCCCATGCTTGACAGGGGCAAAAATCACTGCTGGAATCCACAGCTCAAGAAATCATTTGATACTTTGGAAAAGGATCTGAGAAGAGATATAGAAACAACTTAGAAATTGAAAAATGTGCTTTATCAAACGCTATTATTTAAAAGGATGCTTTTATGTCTATAGCGAGTCCTACTGTCTCCTCCATCTTATGGAGACAGAGGAAACAGCAGCTGGGAGGTAAAATTAAACACATTTAAGGAAGAAATAAGATATATGTATCTGTCAATGAGAGTAATTAATGACTGGAACAAGGAATTAAAAATTTGTAGAGACAGGATGTTCCAGGATATTTCCCTAAGGGATGTACTGGTTTAAATGACAAGTAGTATCACCAGTCACATGGCTTCCGTCCCACAGTGAGTTGTACCACATGATTACAATAATCCTCTGGCTCTATTTATCTGTGAAACAACAGAATATGCTTGTGCTGGATGCCCTAATCTGGGCAGGACAGAAAATGCAGATGAGAATATAAGTCTGGGTTTTAAGATGAGAAACACATCTCTTAGAAGAAAGGAAAAAAAAAAAAAACCTGAACAATCCCAACACAGAAAAAGCTTGAATCCCTGCCTCTAGCCAACTGTTTTGCATATATACAGAATGTGTTTTCACAACACATATCAACAGAAATTTAATCTCTGCTTTAGTATGGCTCACAAACCACAGGTTTAACTTCCCAGATAAGCAACAGCTGGCCAACAATCAGCCATGAAGTCAATAGCTGCATGAAATAGATGACAATCCTACATTGGGTGGAGTTTTTAATATGTACGTATACATTGAAAAGCCTATGTAGTTCTCTTTATTCTACTACCTTCTCCTTTTACCCCAGAAAAACACCTCTTCTGCTAAACACAGACAATGCATGCTAGCATCTGATTTTGTGATTTAAATGCTATGGTACTCATCAAGTGCAATTAGTTTGTACGTGTTATTGTGCTGGTTTACTGTGTTGCCACTCCTGTTTGCATGCTAAATGTTCCACTGTATTGTGTAATTTACTTACCAGGAGTGAACAGCTGGAAAGCTGATGACGCCATCCCCAGTCTCCTCTTAAAGTGCAGTCTGCTCCTTGTCTACAGTCTCAATGTTTCAATGCTGGAGGCACAGCCTCCAGCCCTCTCTGCACCTAGAATCACACAGCCACTATCAGGGAGGGGTTAGAACCGTTCTGTCTTTTCAGTCTCTGCAGATGATCTAGGCGTCACCCTTGAAAAGGAGCTTGAGATGGCTTAAAAGAACTACTGCTTGTTTTTCAGAGATGAGGGGGAAGTTACAGAACTAACAGGGTAAGGCTCTAGTTTGCTGGCAGATTTTTTCCAGTTCAGTCATTTATACCAGTGCACTTCCATCATCAGAAATTAAATCCAAATACTGAGTTCTGAAACAGATCACAGACAAACGTAAAGACTGCCCACCATTTTCATCCCATTTTCCATCTCTAGTATGCTTTCATGTTAACTATCAGAACGAGTCTGTATTTGATACATAAAATGCTTATGCTTATTCCCCATAAACAGATACCTGAGGTAGATTGCCCATAGACAGTAAAATTTGGAATTTGAGAATTACAACTGAGAGATATAATGTACAGCCCACATCATTGCCTATATCTACACTTTTAATTAAAATGGAAAGACCTTTTAATGTATATTTTTAGCACTGCTTTTTGGTCCTGAATCTTCTTTTGTAACAGTCTAAAGCATATTAGAGGAGTCAAAACACTTGTGTTTGGACTTCACCTACTTTTAGAACTTCACTTCTACAGTATCTCACCTTTGGGTCCTGATCCGTGAATCCTGCAGTTCCAGAGGTTGTAATTGATTGTGCCAGGTATAAACACTAATGGAACAGTTACAGATTCTCCCATTAGAAAAAGAGTGTTGTAAGTTTTACAGATACACACGTATTTACACACTACAATTGTCTGTTCTGCTCTTGAGTCTCTTGACAGACTTTCTGCAAAGCCAACAACCAAAGCCATCAGGAGAAGGAGACAACCAGTTGCAGGTTTCCCCACTTACACAGCCTGGTCACAGTCTCCGCAGTTGCCTCTGCTTTAGAGGACAGACAAAACTTCATCTCTCCACAGCTTGATTAGTACAAAAACCAAATTTCAACAATAAATACTGCTGACACGTGTTCTTATGATCACCATTTTCATTACTGTGCTTATAGCACAATGATTCTTTTGTGGGCCTTATATTTTTATTTAAAGACCAAAAGAAATACAAAACAAAACTCAACTCTTACTGTTATCATGTAGATAAAAGTCTATATTTTTTACTGCAAGTTGATATTAAACTATTAAAAAAAAAAAAATTCAGGGGGAAAAATAATAAAATTTAACCTAGCTGCTAAAGCATGCTGACGCTTGAACGGCATGTGTGCTGGCTAATTCTCTGGTAAACTTCTCTGCTCTAGGTAGAACACTTGTATATCTGTCAGTCTGAATATTAGAAAAGTTTAATTAACATCTGGTTTTGCTATTTCAAAAGTCACACAAGAGATAAAGTAGGTCTTCCACAGTGATGATGGGCATAAACAGAGCAATTCAGATTTTGCAGATGACAAATCACCCTCCAGTGGTCTATATTTCAGCCCTCTGAAAGAGAGAATATATATTGTCCTAAATTAGGTATCTGGAGCTCTGGGTCATTCTGACTTTTTTCCACATCACATCCATTTATATGTATATAAGTAGATGTCTACATCACATAAAAATCATGATACAGATTTGTTTGATTCATAGCCCCCAAACAAATTCCTCTGCCTATTCTCCAGTTGAGGATAACTCGAGACATCAAACACATCAAAGTGATTCAGGACAGCTGATCACATCGCTTGATATTCCCCGATCCACTGAAGATGCAGCTTCACTTTTCAGGGTTTGCAGGTTTTATGTTGGCATAAGTGGTACAAGTTCTACTGATTTCAGAAAGCATCCCAAATGAAAGGATACTAATTTATTTCTTCACCTGAAA
Organism: Picathartes gymnocephalus; assembly: GCA_013390045.1. Taxonomy (NCBI): domain Eukaryota; kingdom Metazoa; phylum Chordata; class Aves; order Passeriformes; family Picathartidae; genus Picathartes; species Picathartes gymnocephalus. The sequence goes on from WEKY01030820.1 coordinate 28,581, forward strand.
TACCTCCCTACACAGGCAGTTCCAGACAAGTAACAAAAACACACTGTGACAAATACCAGTATAATTTATGATCTAGCAACAAGCTGGTTTAAAAATAATGCACAATGTTGTGTTTTCATATTATATAATCAGGAGTTTGATATGAATTTTGTCAGTTACTTCTACATTACACTGTTTAGACCAGTTGCTGCCATGTCCCGAGAAAACAGATGCATTTTTCTTTTCCTTGGAGAACTCTCGATAACATAATGTTACAAACCTGAGTAACTGAGAAGACAAGATCAGATTTTTTGTTTTTCACTACTAAGCTTGCATTTATGGTAAACATATAGGAAAGTAGCTAAATTAGTTTTTTTTTAAATTAGTTTTTCCTTCTTTCAGTGGTTTTCTTTCAGCTAACACAGAGGTTGAAATTCCAAGACCAACTGATTTTTAAAATTTTGTTAGTCTTCAAACTTTTGAGACTTTAAAAATCCTGAAGAAGCAAAAGAAGTAATGATCCAGACATTGAGATGCAAGCATTTGTCTTCCATGCTTCACTGCATGTCGCAGCCACTGACTACATGCAGTGCCCTCAAGTATGTCACGCTGTATCGGAGGTTCATTTGTACAAGCAACCTTAACCTGCTACCACTGAAAGCACTGAATACATCCTTGACATGTCTTTATCTTCAAAAAAAATTTTAAAAAGAAAGAGAAAAGGATTGTATCTAACAGTGCAGCTTGTGTATTTGTTACTAGGGAAACAAACAGCAAAGAGAAAGAAACCCTCAGTGTCCTTGTCATTTGGATCTTTCAGTAGAGAAGCGGAGCTTGTGTTAAAACAATGGAAACACTGTTTGGCTTTCAAGATCCTTTGCTGTCCTTGCTGAATGACAGACACTTCTTTCTCCCCCTTGTCCATCTTGTCATCTCTGAAAAGGAGAGTAATTTCTACATTCCACTCTGGACTGCTGGTTGTTTTTTTATTCCTCATGTAGACTTTTGTCCCCAATTCTGTGTAACCTGGTCAGTAAACCAAGATCACAGCAGGTCTCGTGAGGTAAACAGAAGAGAGAACCCCGATGTTGTGTTCATACCCACAGAAAAGCAGACACAGCAGCACTAACAGTGCCAGGTTTGTGCTACTTTGAGTTTGTGCTGAATCAGAGCATCATGAGGACTTCAGAGAGCATGAGGGGTAGGGCAGCGTTTGCTGCACTCCAGCATGGGGAGCCTGTGCCGCCGTGATCCCTGAAGGCCTGTGCATGTGTGATATCATTGCCTTGGAGGGTCGGGAGCTGTGGGTTCTGTGGGAGATTTGCGACCAGTCCCAGTGAACCAGGGAGATGCCAGGCCATGTAAGTCATGACTGACACCTCTGGTTTCAGTCACTTGAGAGGTGTCAGTCACGGCTTAGCTGGACTCACACCTCCCTGCGTGGGTTGGGAGGACAATGCAGAGATCAACACTGTTTGTACCGTGACTTTCTGCTCATTGCTAAATATGTACTGTATCAGATTTAATGTAATTTCTCTATCAAACTATGCTACACGCCTGCTTCTTTTTCTGTTCCAATTATTTTCTTGTTTGTCCTTAGCATTTGCCTTATCTAATTTATCTTGTGGGAACTGGATTAGGAAGCTGGATATGGTGCACTCTGAAGTGTAGCTAAGTAAATCCAAAGGATTATCACCTTTCTCCTGTTTTTACAAGACTATAGCTACCAGCACCAGAGCTGAAGAGATTATGGGAAAATGGCAATAAAAGCCCTACTGGAAATACTCTCACAGATTTTTGTTTCCTGCTGTTTCAACAAAGCAACAAAGCATATTTCTTCTTTACTGTGCAAGTGTGGCTTTTTTGTACTGTTCAAGGCTGGCTGTTAATTTGCCATTAAGAAGGAAGAAAGATATGACAAAAAACCCATATAAACCTTAATTTTTTATATTAAAAATGGATAGAGAGAATAAAATCAACTAGCACATGGTTTATTGATCATAGCCACTAGCTGAGTTGTAATGGATTCCCTCTCTCTAGTATTCCACAAAGTACCAAAGCCCCTTGGGTAAAGAAAACAAACCACTTGATAAAGATTAGGAAAAAAAAAAAAGAAAACTATGTCAGGACTGACAAGAAAAGGAAGCGACAACCATGTTATTGATGGTATGTGTTCGTAGCATGACAGCAGAGCCCAGCCTGGGGGTACAGTGTAAATGACAACTTCGTCACAGGCTCCAGCAGTTTGTGTCCCTACACTCTTTGTCCATGGAAATAGAAGGGTACAGCCAAAATAAACCAGGGGGTGGCTTTTATTGACTTTTTTAAGAAAAACACGATCATTGCCAACAGACCTCAAACACTTGGGAAACTACTTGTATGTGAGTGGTGTTTTGGTTGCCTAATGCTGAAAATTGTTCTTTTACACCGTAAAACCTCTGTATTTTTTCTTTATAAGCAATGAGCTTTTCCCAAACTCTCTCTCGGGAATCAAGTGCTCCAACCGATCTTAGTTGTCTTTCAGCCTCCGACTGGCCTTTTTTTCCTTAATGTTTTTTTTCTACAGCATTTCAAGTTTTACCAGACCAGTGCCACCTCCCAGGGTTTTACTAATTCCTGCAGAAACGCGGAGGACAAATACTTTCTGGTGTGAAAACGCATTCTAAGCAATCCGACACTGCCGATTGCAGCGCTTTCACGTGGAAACCGCACCCGGCGATGAAACCGTAAACCGAGCCGGCTGCTTCGTCAGGGCCCTTATCACCTCGCGTTCGTTCCGTTCCCGCTGCTGCTCGCGCTCCCGTCCCGCAGCTTCTCCCCTCAGGGCCGGGCCCGCCTCAGCCCACAGCGAGCGCGCGCGCGCCGCCCGTTTCCCGCCGGGGGTGGAGGG
>WEKY01030820.1:33091-85199 GCA_013390045.1 Picathartes gymnocephalus
GCCCCCCCCCCCCGCCACGCTCACCGGGCTGTTTGTTTACACATCCGGGCCCCGCGCGGGGCGGGGCCGCCGCGCCCCGCCCCGGTGACGTCACGGGCGGCGGGACGGGGCCACTCCTCGCCCAGCCCGGGGCGGTCTCGGGGTTCGGGGCGGCCGTGCTGGGGGAGCCCCGCGAGGAGGGCGGAGAGCGCCGTGCCCGGCTCCTGCGGCCAGGACAGCCGCCGGGGCTGCGCTGGTAAGTGCGACCACAAGTGGAGCTTCGGGAGACACACCTGTCTGTGCGCAGGACCAAAGCGCGGACTGTGCCGCGGCCAAAGAATTAAGAGAGGAATAGTTGGTTCGGGTTTTTGCTCTGTTCTGTGCAGACTAATAAGCAGCAGCCCGAGGGAACTGCTCGTAACTATGAGAGGGAAGTGAGGCTGGGTTTCCATTGTTAGAGCGAGCTAGGGAATGGTTTGAGTTGCGCCTTTAACGGCACAACAAGTCTGTGGTTCCTATGGTGTATATCAAACAGTTCTTTTTGAAGAGAGTATATCAAATACAGTTTTGTCAAATGAGCTTTGGAATTATTTGAATTTCTGTAGCTGAAGAACCTGATACATTCAATCTGGAAGAGTCTAGCGTGCCTTTAGAATGTGAATTAAAAACACTTCCAGGAACGCCTTGAAGAAAAATATTTTCCTTTTACCTTTTGGATGACAGAATTGCTAAGGTTAAAAAAAGATTTCTAAGATCATCGAGTTCAACCATTAACCCAGGCCTGCCAAGGCCACCACTAACCCACATCCCCAAGTGGCACATTTACACCTACTGAACTTCTGTAAGGATTGAACTCGTGTTTCAATTACTGATGGAAAGGGTTTAATTTAAGCCAAAGTCAAAACATCTTAGCATGTGGTGCCTTTCGTTCTGAAACCCTGTTTTGTTATGGTTTGTTTGTTTCTGTGAACCTAAATAAGCTCTGTATCTAACACTGAGTTCAAGCAGGGATTTTAACGGGAACCTCATGTTCTTAGGTTGCTTTTCTTGTATATCTTACTTCTAATAAACGTGGCTTCACCGTTCAGCTCTTCAAGAGAGCTGTTTCCTGCAAATAATGTAGTTATTCTTCCCTGTACAGTTGTAATTAAATTATCTTGAGACACTAAGTATTTGTTTAAATGACTATTAATATTTAGGTCCTGCTCATCATGCCAAATGGATTAATACTTCAAAGATATAAATGTATCCCTTATCAAATATTTTCCCAATCATTCTCATGTGTAGATCCATGCTTTGGATAACAGCTTGTTCGTATTGTTGCTTTATTTTTTGGATTGCCTGTGGTGTGTTATGTGTCTTGTTCATGGCTTATCTCTGCCTTTGCAATTCTTTGTGTAAGAAATTTTCTTTTAGCTAGTCCTTCAGTAGTTTGAGTTTTCTTCTGCTTAGGATTAAAAAAAAACCTAAATGGAAACCCCTTTGTTTTGCTCTGCTTGTCTCATGTGCTAGGCCTGCTGTACAGATTGCTTTCTCAAGGCTTCTTTTGAAGCACAGTGACTGCTTCCTATAAACGGTCTGTAATTTATGTGGCTTTCATCATCTGCTCTAGCTGTATGACCAGTATCTTACTGCTGGAAGAGTGGTCAGTGCTGCCCTGCACACAGTTTACAACTGTGATAAGTCATTTGCATGGTCTTAGCTGGATCAGCATACCCTAAATTCCTTATATTGTCTCTCATTTCTGTTTGTGCTATTGACCTACTCTGGCAGTCACCTGACAGCCAATGACATAAGTGACTGTGCAGTGTTTGGAGTGCCCATTAGCACAGTGCATACATAGCCTGGGAACTGCTGGCCTCTGACAGACCAGGAGATGTTATCAGTGTTTAGCATCTGTTTTGTTTTCAGGCAAACTAAAAAGGTTTGCTTTCCAGCACAGCAGGAGGGTCTGGTGTGCTCTGACATGTAATGTCTCTGAAATGCACTCTGAGGATTAAGGATGCAGTTGGGTGGTCTCTGTGCAGAATTTAGTTTCAGTATCAGATTGTGGGTTTGGTAGCTTCCATTAAGGCTATTCTGGTACAGTGAGGAAGTACCTAATTAGCTCTGATCAGGATACCAGTCAAGAAGGTCTTTGCCTAAAGGCATAATTCTGCAGAACTTGAAAGAGGAGTAGACACAGATCCCTGAATGGGATAGCAGCATCTTACTTAGTAGTTGACTTAAAGCCAGATGTGATCCTGCAAGACTTTTGCTGAAAACTGAAGTGCAGATATATACTTACTGTTGGACAGAGTAAGTGTTTTCCAAGATGCCTTGTCACTTGCCATATTGGAACTGACCACTGGAACTTCAAAGACAATTAACTTCCTCTCATTCCCTACCTTTTTAGTGTGATTTTCTGCATGGATGTCTTAGAGTATACCTGGTATAATGTAGAAAGTGCTTGTGTTTCGTGGAGAACTGTTTGAATCTCATCCCTCATTAGAAGTGTGATGGAGTAGAAGCCATTAGTGGAACAGAACTGCTTTTTGCAGTGTTGAATGGAACTTGAAGTGCGCAGCTCCTTAGAAAAAGGGCCCTGTAGTGAGGCTGGGCATTTGCTCCAAATAACGCTTTGCTTTATGGCTGGGCTTGTTGAATAACAAGTTAACTCTGGTCTTGTTGTAAGCTGCTAATTGTTCTGCTCTTTTCACCTACAGGTTGTGACTGTTTCTCCTCTGTCATTTGTGTGGAAAGTGCCACACACACTCCAGAACAACAACGGCTTTTGCTTGCATATTCCAGTGTTTCTTTTGTCAGCGAGTTCAGCAAAGTTGTAATTCTTCAAGTGCCAGCCCTGAGCTGAGTGAGGAGCCACCAGCAGAGATGGTAAAAATGACAAAATCAAAAACGTTCCAGGCTTACCTGCCAAACTGTCATCGAACCTACAGCTGTATCCACTGCAGAGCCCATCTCGCCAATCACGATGAATTGATCTCCAAGGCAAGTGGTTTCATTAGAGACCTCATGAATTATTTCTTAACCAAAATGGTTGCCACTCTGACACCACTGCCAGTAGATAAGGGATGCAAATTGATGCATACTTAAAAGTATCTTCCCTGAGTTCATTCTTGGGTCATACATGTTATGTGCTGAGAACTGGATATGTTCTGGAAACTTCCAAATGTGACATAGAGGTTGATCTAATATATTCCCCATGTTAACAACCTGTGTCTGCTGTCAGATGGGTACTGTTTGTGAGCTATTGTACCTGAAAAGTCTGCTAAGGAAAACTGTCAGCAGAAAGCATGGATCTCTGGGTAGGGAAATTATTCTGGTTATGGTTATTCTAGACACAGATTATTTTTGACTCTGTTGGACTGAAGGTCACAAAACTGTCTGTTTCCACAGTGTCCCACTTGTGTTATGGAATCTGTAAACACACTTTTGCTGTTTGCCAGCTCCTAAGGAATATGATTAGCCATAGATGTTCAAAATAGTTGGACTGTCTGAGCTTAGAGAATAGGTGGAACCTTGAAACAGGCTAGGCCTGCCCTTCTTCCCTGTTGCTAGAAGAAACCAAGGCTTGTGATGTATGAAATGCATAGGAGGGCTTGAAGTTTGGGATAAATACTTGACAGACTGGTTCATTCTTTGCTTCAAACAAACTCCTGATTAAATTACTCTTTATGCTGTCCTGGAGAAAACACTTCAGTTGCTTTTTAATACAAAATGTTCTCCATATAACTATTTTGTCAAATAAAGTTAGTTATAAAGGGTTTGCCACTAAAAGTTCTTTCTGCTGCCCCTGTCTGTGTGTTCAGCAGCACTAAGGTGATGCTACTCTTCAGTGCTGAAGAGATGGGAGGGCTTGAGAATGCTGCTGCTTCTGAATTTTGGTTTTCTTTGGGTGAGGAGAAAGTATGCCTGCTTGGATATCCAAGGGCTATCAGGCAAGAATGGGTTTTCCCCATACAATTTTTTCCTTTTACTTGAATTTAATTTTTTTCCATGTTGGTTTCAGAATTTTAGTATAAGCGACCTCTTTGGCACCACTGGATTCTAAATTACAAGCACTCAAGAGTTTTATTATTTACTTTGTGTTGTGGGCCAAAAAATACTGGGAGGGGTTAATCTTTCCTGAACTTCAGGTTGTAGATATCTACAGGAAGAAAAACTTTTTTGCTATGTCTCTTGAAATGTGTTAATTCATTGAGAAAATGGAATCCAAGCACATACTTAATAGGAAGTTCTTTTTGTGGACTTACATTTTTGCATGTCAACTAAGCTGCCACAGTTGCCACATGAGCCAGTTTTCTCCAGGGGCTTGGGAACTTTGGTCAGCAGAATACTTTGAGTATATTAAGCAAATCATTTTACAGCTTCATAAATAATTTCAAACATTAAGAATCAAGTTTTCAATTCAAAGAAAACATAGAGGACTATTCAAAAATTCTGTAGTAAATACAAATAATTACTTCTAAGTTGTTTCTAATGGTGTTGGAAAGGGTGTTAGAGGTGGATTCTGCTTGATTTCTGGCTTCCTTAATTTTTGATGAAGATACTTTACAAGAATATTTGTACTTGCTGGTTGACCATATTCTTATTTGACAGTTGATCCATATTTTGTCAATTTAAGATTTCTTAAACATTTTATTGTCTAAATCTGTATGGTAAAAGAGAAATGCATTTAAATATGAGGTATTTTTTTGTATGTTTTTAAAATAAAAAGAACATTTGTCATCTGTTGTACTTGTATTTGGGACATAGCTTTGGAAAACCCATCTTCTTTAGGCTGAAGCTTTACATAATCCAGCATTGGAGAAGTTCTTCTGATTGGAAAAAAAAAAAACCTGCAAAGCAATAGATAGGCTTGGATCATTAAAAATAAGTACAGCTGGTCCTGGGGAGGATGGGGGGTACAAATAATTTTTTTTTCTGAACTTCTCCTAAAGTGCCTTCATTAAGGCATATTATGTGCAATGAACTTAGGTTAGTGAGAGAGATGGTTTTTTGATGTAGCTAGAATCGTAGTTACTGTAACTACTCAGATGCAGGGAAAAAAACCCCAAACAAATACAAACTAACCTGAAGTGTAGCAAGTTCATTCTATACCATCTAAAGTTAGATAAGAACAGAGTGGTTCCTGGGCTAGTTTGGATTTATTGATGGAGTAGAGACTTAGACTCTTCAACCTGACTTCCCCCCCACTGCCTTACTTTGAAGGCCTAGATTAAAGCTAAAGCTCTGTGTTACATTCTCTAAATACAACTTTTGTTGGCAGATTCTTACTTTATTCCAAATGCTTCCTGTACCATCTCACTCCAGAATCCCAGTGCCACAGGTTCTCTGCAGCAGATAAAGGCAAACAGTATTTATTTAATGCCTGGCTGTAGCTGCTTCTTTTGGGGTTCTCCCTCACCCCATCTTTCCTGGGTACATGGTGATTTTCTTCCTCATGTGTGGTCAGGGAAAATGCACCAAAATAAGTGGTGCACTTCTAATTTAAAGCTGCTCCAACTGGCTTTCTAACATGCTTTGAAATACAAGAATTTATTATACCTGACACTGTAATGTTTTTTGACTTGAAAAGATAAGCTGTGCTGTGAACTGGGTGGTGTCTCTCTTAAATGTTGATCTGTCATGGAAAAGCAAAAAGTGCTGCATATTTCTGTCAATCATCCCTTTGATTCTGATCCTCAGAATACCTGACTTCAATATAGATTTGCAATTCTTCTGCTTTTGAGAACTGTGGATGTCAATTCTATGACAAGGATGGCAGCATACGCGAATCACCTTTTCATTTTATTTCTGTTCTGTTTGAGCAGCAGGATCTCTTTCTTGCCCTGAACTGAATCACAAAGCTCTCTTTTTCTTGTGCCCTTGCTGGTGATGAAATGGCAACCAAGAGTCTTGGCTATGGCTTAGAAATAAGAACACAGATTAATGAGACAGGACAAAAATGTGTTACCTGCTCAAGTGAATTCAGTTGTGGTTTTAGTTTTCTCTGCAGCTGTGAAAGGACTCAATTTGTTGCTCAGTGTTAATGGTTAGAACATACATTTCTAGATGTTTTCACTCTGTAATGACCTTGTGTTTCTGCTGCTGGGGAGGAACTTGGGGAAGGCGTGGGAAGAAGACTGGGATGAGGAGCCCCAGACTTGGAGGTCACTGGCAGTAGACATAATGACAAACATCAGTCTGTACAGCTGGACACATGCATGCACGTATGAACACTTGCCATAATAGTTTATAACTCCCAAGTTATCTTGTGGAAACCATTGATTTGAAGGATACATAGTAAGAGCACTAATAAACTGTAGGTGATGTTTAATTGAAATAAGTGAGCTTGAGTGGTGTCAGGTGCATCTTAGATGTGACTGATTTGCGTTGCTAGCAGATCTGCGAGTGCTGGATTTTCTTTCTTTGGTGAAGACTTCAAAGTGGATGTTAAAATACTTTTTAAAATGCCATGAGAAGGAATAAACCAGTCATCCCTACACTGGGGTATGTTCACAAGACAGGGAAGAACCTATGGCTTTTTAAAATTTCTTTAAAGAGGCAAAAATTTTTAGAATGATATCCTACCATGGCTGTAGGCACAGAAGAGAAGTAAAGTATGAGGAAACAACCACAGGTCTTAGTGAGGAGTAAGGCAAGGAGCTGATGCCATAGGAAGTACTTAGTGGATTTAAAATTGATACCATAGGAGGTACTTTGTGGATTTAAGGTGTTCAAATAGCACATAAAAAGTGACCAAACAGTATATTTTAATAATAATAATTTTAAAAATCCAAACATAATTTGAGAGAACTTCTACAGGACTCCTTGAAGTATAGGGGAGGTTGCCACTTGTGTGGCCTGAAAAAATGTTATATATTTGCTGCTCTTGGAGCAATTCTGGAATAAGTTTTGTGAAAGGCCTGACTGAAAGAACTTTCTTTTGATTTATGTAATAGCATGAAATGTGTAGTGGTTATTAGGAACAGTTAATTTTATAGTAGACAAATGTTACTAGAAGAGCATAAGTTCCAAAGAACTTGAGAATGGCTCGTACCTACTGAGTTCCAGTAATTGTTTAGAAATTCAGGTTATGATCCAACAAAGAAATACAAATACATAATAGAAGTCTTGGAGCCTAGTGGATATACTGCAAAGGATAATGTTTTGTTACTCAAGGTTGACCTGCTTGAAAGACTGTTGAAGCATCTTACAGTCCGCCTTAATTCTGGGAACGGAGAGAATTTGGATTACTTTGTGGACATGCCTGTGTAAATACTGTCACTTTCTTCTGTCTCGTTCATTGCAAAGCATATCTGACCAGAGGGGAAAAAAGTCATGTGAAGTCACAGACAAGACTAGATGTGTCAATATTTTCAAGAATGAGTTCTACATAAAGGTACATACATATATATGTGTGTATATATATATGTAACTGTTATTGACTGTGCTGGGAAATCCTTGCGCCTTGTGGGTGAAAGAATAATCTTTTTAGTTAAATTTAGTTCTCCAAGGCATTCAGTATGATTGCACTTCTATTATTGATGAGAATGAAGAGTCTTCAGCCTAAATAGATGCTAAAACATTTTTAGCCTTGCTTAGCAATCTGTGGTTTTGTCCTCTACTATTTAACTGATGAGATCAAGAGGAATTTTTGTAAAGGGTTTATTGTCTTTAAGTAAATATGCTGTGCTTAACTTGGTTCAATTTGTAATCCTCCTTTGCTTATGATATAATGAATATTTGGAAAGATAGTTGGGCCTGTTTTATGTATGCTTGAAGGCTGTTTTCGTTCCCTCACTAATTTCATAAATATTCTGGTGATAATTTTTTTCTCCAAGAGGCTTCTAGTTTTTTGGGTTCATTTTCTTCTTCTGGGGGAAGAATCTAGTTTTTGGAAGAGAAGCAATCTTTGGAAAACATCCAAGAATAGATTTGAAGGCTTAAAGGAGTTGGAAAGTGCAAGGGAAGTGTTCTACTCTGCTTATTTTGACATAATTATTTCTGAAATCCGTTCAAGGAGCTGTATAGGTCAAGATAACTTGTCCTGCCTGACAAAGTCTTCCCTTTGGAGAAATATCATTTGCCAGGTTTGTAGGCATGCAGTTTTTGGGGTAGAATTTTTTAAAGGTATTCTCTACATATCGAACTCTATAACTTCCTTTATTAAATTCAGTAAATAAATGAATGGAAATGAACTTTTAAAAAAATATTTATCATGGAGTCTTCTAGAACTTGCCTAGGAAGCAGCTGAGCAGCAGCATCTCTGGTGGTCTGCATTATCAAGGAGTTGGATGTGAGGGAAATACCAACTGGAACAAATGTGGGGGTTTTTCCCCTGATAATTTTTTTTTGTCTGTACCTTATGATGAATTCAGTTTTCTGAATTTATGTTGCAAATCTTGAAGTGAGAGGATATCCTTACAGTCTCTGATGCATCTTGCTGAGGAGATAATTTCACACATCAGAGCACTTGTGCTTCTGGTTTACTTTAAGAATCCTGCCCCTACAAATACAATTTTCTGTATTTCCCTAATTTGCTTATTTGTTCAGAGAACTGGTTCAGCTTGATCTATCTTGGCTTGTAAAGGGAACTCCAGCAAATGAAAGGAAACTCAAGAAGATGAAACCTAACAAAAGCCTATGGACTTTTTTCATTTTCCTTCTTCAATATTTTATTTCTGTGTTTCAAGTAGCTTGCAGACACTGTTAATGCCCCTGTGATGTGCTCAGAATAACGCCTGCCTTGCCCCCAATACATGCTGAGATGGCAGTTTCCCTGGACATTTGCTGTAGAGAGTGATCTCTAGCCATGCAATCTAATCCCATCTCTGGGAAATAATTGATGGCATAAGCTTGTCAGGAGCATCCCTTCCCCCACTCATGCCTTCAGTTGTGCCTTAGGGCAGTAAATACATGTTCTGCTTGACTGATATTTCCTTTCCTCCTGGGTAAAACAGCTAATCCTGGTGTTAGAGGTAAGAGTGGGTTTAACTTACAGGCATAGATCATACCTAATTCTGCAGGTGTGTACATGTGTGCAAGTGAAACACATATAAAACTTCTTTGCTACATAATATATTAGTGACAGAGGTCTGTCAGATGACTTGAAAAGATCCTAGTTCCAAACTATTCTTGCAGTTGACTTTACTGTAGTTTGTAAGCACAGTTGGACATCATTGCTGATGCTTACTGTTAGACATTCTAGATTCTTTCAGCTGTGCTGAAACAAAAAAAAGATAGATCTTGTACATGCTTCTGTATAAATGGACAGCTGGTCAAAGATGTGGATTTTCTAAGGAATAAGTTAACTCATAAATCAATACAGTATTATTAATTGAGGACCATGAAAAAGCAGCCTTATAGCAAGTTTAAAGTTCAACTGCAGATATTACTGGAACTGATAAATTGCCCAGCTTGTAAGTAAAAATCCTGGTTGCTGTGAGTCATTATTGATGAGACTTGGTCACACTTGCCACTCTTCTAATTCCTCTCTACTGGGTAAGACATATTTGAGACTCAGCTTGAATAAAATGTTCTGCTTTAGTTTTATGTATAGTGCTTGTGATCTTGGGAGTGCTGAACAAATGCTGCAAAGTTGAAGTTTGTGTTTGCATAGGTGGTGTTTATTCTATTGAAGAGCGGTTTGTCTGGAGACTGGTTTGAACAGTTGTGCCTGTTAGTCCTTGACACTGCCATTTAAAATACTTCCTTTCATTTTCTTTGAGGAGTTGACACACAAGGTGTTTAACCTGTCAGTCTCTTAAAATGCGTATCAGTGTAACTAAATCATACAGTGCAGAGTGTGAGAAACCTAGTGCTGGTAAAAACAAATGTTCAGTATTAATTTTTTCTGGTTATGCAAAATATTCTGTTTATAGCAAACCTACAAGCTTAGCGAGCAGCTCAAGTGCCAATCTGAGTTGTCCTTTTTCATTTCTAGTAGTAGGTTGCATCAGAACATAGAACTCTGATAATACGTCTTTCTTACACCTTTTAGTAGGTGGAACCCTACATACTAACGTTCTGTGATAAAGAGAATGCCTGCTTGACAGATGCATACCTTTTTGTGGTGTTTGAATACAGTTTTGGGAAAAAAAATCTCAGCCGTTCATGTGAATAAGAAGCTATGACTGCCAAGGGCTGACAAGAGATTGATAATAAAAATTAAATGGACTGGGAATTTAAAATTGATATCATTGCAGTGCTTTTATTCCAGTCAGTGTATAAGAGTTCTGCACAGCTGCACTGCAGACCATTCAATGCTCAGTGAAACACAGATGATGTGGTTGGACACTGGTTTTAAAGGGAAGTTTGAGTTGCCTGAACCCACATTCTATGTTCCAGAATGCAGCCACACAAGTTGCTGCAGGTTCCTGTGGAGTTATCTCAGTGATGTAAACATAGAGGAACTTGCTCTTTGCAGCTGGGCAAGGAAACAAGTGTTCTGTGGCATGTAAATACAATCTTTAACCTCTAAACATGTGTAGGTAAGAAAAGATGGTATCAAATGAATCAGTCGTACTCTGGGAATGAGGGGCAAGGTTGGAATGGAGAAGCTTCTCACAGTGAGCAATTTGTGAGCAGACTTTCTTTCTAAAATCGCTGTCACAGGAAAAGGTTCTGTGTTGCTTCTCCCTCCACTCTACCTTGATAATCCTGAAAATTAGAAGGTAATGGCCATTTCTGAGGGAAAATAAGCCAGGAGAGTACAGTACATCTAGGGCAACAAAGCAAAGGGTGCAAGAAAAGTTAAGTCATCTTTAAAAATATATTAGGAAAAGAAAAACAACTAAAGCAGTGCTTTCCAACCTGTGGTTTGTATTTAATTTGGCTTGAATTTTTTTCAGCTTATGAAACAAGAGAGGGGAAGAGCTACTTTTTGTGCTATTCCTGGCATCCTGTTACTGCCCTCTGCTTAATTTTGAAAAATGCAGGGTCAAAGGAGAGCTTTTATTAGGTGATACTAGCTCAAGACTAAACATAAACTTGGCAGAAATAATTGTATAAGATGGTTCAGAAGGCCTCCTGACTCTTGGTTTGTTCTGGAGTCTTTTTTTTCTTCCCCAGCCTGCTGGGGAACGCCAGGTATGGCATATAAGTAGTTGAAAAATTATTATATAGGACCAGACAAAAAAAACCCAACCCACCATATTAATTTGTGTGTGTAATTACATATAAATAGAGAAAGTAGCACATGACTAATAGGGGGTATTTCTTTGTGCAGTTTGAAAAGGATTTGTGAATTCTAATTCACAACATGGTGTTTTTAAAGCAAAGGGAATGGCTGCACCTTTTTTAATTTTAAGGATTTTTACAGTAGCTTAACCAAATGTCATGGTCATCATGGTTTTGGAAGTTCTTTTTAATAATTTCAGGTATGTGAAACAGGGAAGTTCTAGTTTTATGTTTACTTCTTACTGAATAAGAGGATTTGTAAAGTGTTTCCTTTGCCTTTTCTTAAACTTTGGAGTTTTCTCTAAATTAATGTGTTGTTAACCCAGTCTAGTTACTCATTTGTTAATGGACAGTTTTTAGGAGTGTATCTCTGGAGAGTTTTTATCATGCACAATAAGCATTCTCTGTTCGTTACTGGCTCTTGTCTATAGAGAGTCCTGGTTATTCTGTAGGAACTGCAGACGGTAGGTCTGCACCATTCTGCCAGTTTTGTGATGTGTGTTTCAGTATCTCAGGAGAACTGAACTAGTGGTGGGGTTTTTGTTTGTTTTAAAGATGGTTGTAAGGATAAATTACTTTCTGGCAGAGCTGTTCAGATTCTGTCCTCAACCAAGCCTCCCCTTTTCAGGATCAGTCCCACCTGCAGTTTCAGCTTTCACTGTCTTGCACAGCCTATCTGGTTTTCCTTGCCTGGTGAAAATTAAGACTTGCAGTTCTGGCTGGTTGAGACCATACTTTCTTTGCTAAAGGTAGAACCTCCTTAGAATCATTAAGGTTGGAAAAGACCTGTAAGGTCATCAAGTCCAACCACAAACCTAACAGTGACAAGTCCACCACTAAACCATGTGCCACATCTATGTCTATGATGACTCCACCACTGCCCTGTTCCAGTGCTTGACAACTTTTGGTGAAGAAACGTTTCCTGGTATCCAACTTAAACCTCCCCTGGTGCAACCTGAGGCCATTTCCTCTGGTCTTTTCACTTCTTGGGAGAAGAGACTGACCCCACCTTGCTACAACCTCCCTTCAAGTAGTTGTGGAGAACAGTAATATGTTGTCTCAATACTTCTTTTAAATGGTTGCCAAAATAATAAAATATTAGTGCTATAAACTGTTAAGTAGAATTTCTCATATTAAAGATTTACAAGTACATAAGAGCTGTATGTAACTATTCTGCCACTGTTGCTACCTAGAGTAGTCCAGAGTCACAGATTTCTTTAATCATTCTTTATTACAGTACATAATTATAATCTGGTTAATGTTGGTCAGAATGGGTTAATTTATATGCATTTTCCTTTTACAAGGTTGGGGGGGTTTTTTTGCAAACTGTTCTTAGTGGTTAAAAGACAACAGTTAATGCTGTTGTGTTGCTGGTTGTAGATTGGCAAAATACCTTAGTGTCAAATGACTTGTAATGATATAACTAAATACATGTCAGAAGAAGGATCCATTCCAGAAGGGACCTTCTGCATATGGTTTCATGCCTGATGTTACTAAAACCATGCAAAAGTACTGAGGTTGATATTTTCCTTCCAAAAACCTTCCATGTTGATCTAATGCAGGCTTCTGAAAAGTTAGTCTGTGATGTTCAATACTAGAACCACAGGGATTCTTAAAAACAACGGTACTTTCTCTGCATCGTGGATAAAGTAGTTAATTTTCTTTGAAAGCAGGGTAGTGAATAGAAAGGCTGGAAGAAAAAAAGACAAAGACAGTTTACAGACTTTTTAAAAAATGTGATTCAATATGGAAGAGAGAAAAAAGCAACTCTGTTCCAGCGTGATCCTGTTTGGATGGAAAATAATGGCTGTGGCTAAATTACCAAGTAATTCAATGCAGAAGGAACCAGATGAAAGCAGTGATGTGTCTGACACAGGTGTGGAATGTTTTACCTGTGGCTGACTTTGGTCTGCTCACAAGTTCTCCCAGGATGTCTGCAGCTCACAGCCTGAGCACAGGTTTGGGTCTGTGTCTGCACTAACACTGCTGAGTGCATGGAAGAAGAGCTGCTGGTTTAGTTGGTTCAGAAGGATCAAGAGTGCAGTTCCCAGGCACTGAAACTGCTCCACAAGCCAAACCAGCCCCCAGTAAGTGTGGCTGATTAGGGGTTTTAATTCAAAACTGTGCTACTTCTCTGAACTAAAGCATTAATTTAGATCCAGCCAATAAAGTCTAACAGTCATCATTTGTCCACAATCCTTCAGGAACGTGAGAGATTTGAAAGCATATACCTGTGATCAAGCATTTGATGGTAACAGTTGTCTTACTAAAATGAAGCTGAGCTTATCTGTGAATCAGATGCATTTCCTGAGTGTACAGTATGCTGGTTTTATGCTTGGTCCAGAATTTCACTGTTCTTATATCAAATGATGCAATGAAATTGAAATAAATCATCTTTTGGCTGCAACAGGGGAAGACAGAGGAGGTGGGAGTAATTCCCTTTGAGTTAAAAGCAGATTATTTCAATTAGCATGAAGGATGCCTAGGAAAATGAGAATTGGTATCTTGCAGTGGGGTAGCAAAAAACTACATTTTGCTTGCATTATGGATGTCTGAGTTTGAGCAGTAGCACTTGACAAAATAAAATCATTGCTAAAAATCTAATGTAGGTGCAACTTGTCTGACCAGACTTTCCTATAAGGAACTGGTATAAAGTAATTGATCTGAAATAGTTTATATCTGTATTATCATTATATGTTTACTAACATACCCTTCTGTAACTGTTTTTTTGTTTGGTGGGGCTTCTTGTGTTTAACAAGTGCAATTTCCTTTTTTTTTTTTTTTTGATGCAGTCCTTCCAGGGAAGTCAGGGACGAGCCTACCTCTTCAATTCTGTGTAAGTATGTGGTTATGGTTCTGCACACCACCTGCAGAGTGTAACTTTATACTTCCCAAAGGGAAAACAGTAGGAGTTAATGTAGCTGTACTTTGCCCTGTTCATGTTAATGCTGGCTTTACGCACCAGAAACAGTTATTAAAGAGCTACTGGGCTGATTCTGAAGCATTCCTTTGCACATGTATGAGTTTATCTTATATTTTAAGTAATTCTGCCAAGAGCTGAAAGATTAGGGGACTGGGTTAATGTGAAATTTCTTGTGTAATGATAGTTGCCTTGAGCAGGAGCTGCCATTCCGAGATACTGCAGAAGTCACAATATATTGAGTGACTGTAAATTTTCTTTAGACAGCTCTGCTGTGGTCTAAAGAATTTCCCAGTCTGACAGTTGGATACATTTACAGGTTAATGTTTCAGTAAACTTGGTACATCTTAAATGACCTTGAATATTGCAAATGTGCTAGAGGCAAAAGGTCTCTGTGATCTTATCAAGCCTAATATTTGCAGTCTTAGGCACGTCCTTCCCTTGATAGGAGGCTCTTTGCATTTGTTAATGGGTGCATTTTAAGTTTTAATATGCAGGACTGCATTTTTGTCTTTATTTTTCAGCAGTTTTTTGTGTTGCAGCATTTTGAAAAAGAGATGCAGTTGAGTGTCCTGGTCTATTTTTGACCAGGATAATGGAACTGTAACTGTAAAGGATTTGATTGCAGATCCTTGAAAATCTTGTAATGTGTAGTTGTTCAGAGGTGACTTGGGATTTCTACTATAATTCTATAAGTAAGAATCTGGTACTACAACAGCAAAAATGGAAAAATTTTGCTCTTGTTTTAAACTGTCTAAAAACTTGTTTTAGTCTTACCTCATGTTTTCTGCATAGACTCACTTGTGGAAAAACTGGTTTGATGCAGTACTTCATGGGATGTTTTGTTTTGAAATTGCTGTTTGTTCATCAGAGCTTAGTCTGCTGATCTGTAGCAAAGAAATATTTATGAGGCTTTTTCTTGCTGCTATTTTGGAGCTAGTTCTAAATTCAGCTGTTGGTGCTGATTCACTGGTACAGACTTCCATTAGAGACATCTCAAATGGTTTTTGAAGAAAAGCCTGAAGCTGTAGAAGTGTCCAGTTACTGTGTAGTGTTCTGTTCTCTGGAAGTTTAACTACTTAGCTTGTCTTTGTTGCTGGGAGTATCACCAACAGTGACACCACAGCCACTTAAAAACAAAAAAACAAACTCCTTTTTTCTTCCTGTCCTTCTGCTCAGTGTAACAAAGGAAGTTACTTCTGCAGCATTGAATGTGTTAGGCATTTTTTAAACTATTTTTTGTCTGCAGGAGAAAAGGTGTGGAACAGTAAGAACAGAAACACACTGATGCTGTTAATATAACTTCTCCCTTTCTTTCAGGGTAAATGTGGGCTGTGGTCCAGCAGAGGAGAGAGTTCTTCTGACAGGTTTACATGCTGTAGCAGATATCTATTGTGAAAACTGTAAAACCACTCTTGGATGGAAATATGTAAGTCATATACTTAAATCCTCGATAAATGTTTGTATGTTGGATTAGCCATTGAGTAGCACCTTTGCTGATAGTTTAGATGAGTTAGCTCTGGTGCTTTTGTATACATCAGGCTCTAATACCAGTCTTGCTTCTTGCACTACAGAAATGCTGTAGCAGATAATAACTTTATTCTGGACTGCAAATCAAGCATGAGCTATAGATGCTATTATAGCTATCTAATATTTCTGTATTTGGTAATCTTTTTGCAAGACTACCAAGCACATATGTACTAACACGTGGGTCTGTAATGTCTTGGATTGCAAAAGTTGGTTATGCAGCAAAAATACTAATTACAATAAATGTTACTGAGCATATTACACTGTTTACAAATAATGCGGACTCAATTCTGTTGTTTAAAAATTTACCTGTGCACTTGCAGCTGTGTTGCAAGTTTGAGGTTTTGAAAATGTTAGATTCTGGGAGTTGCATGTAGGATTTTCACTGATTCAGTGTAGCTGCAGATCTTAGAAGTTTTCCTAATGCATTCCCTGTGATGATGAATATAGAGGAGAGCTTTTGAAGAGGTTTGCATTCCCTCTTTTCATTACTTCTGGGAATAAGGAAATAACACACGTAACATGCCATTCCCTAACCTTCACTTTAAAAAGCATTAAAATTCCCTAAGCAGACAGAACACAGACAGTTCTACAGCAAGATCTGTGCAGCAGATCTACTGATTGCACGTAGGAGAAGTTTCCTTGTGTTTCCTTATCAATACTTTCCAACCTCTTTCTTCCTTCCCTCTCTTTACTCAGTGTAACCAGTATGAGTTTTTAACTGTAATGGCTCCTGGTTTGTATTTTTAATGCAAATTTGATGTTTAAAATAAGCTTAATTCACTGTTGTCTTGATTCTTTTTTTTTTTTTTTTTTTCCAGGAACATGCTTTTGAGAGCAGTCAGAAATACAAAGAAGGAAAATTTATCATTGAACTTGCCCACATGATAAAAGACAATGGCTGGGAGTGAACCACAACCTTTTTCCCTCTGTTTGGACTCTATTCTGTGGAACAGGCTTTACGAAGACTCTAATGCAAAGTAAAGGAAGAGCTTGGCTAGAGTGGCCCTGAGAACATCACTGAACTCTGAAACCTCACAAATGAGTAGTGTAGTGTAAGTGGCTATTTCAGGCCATGTTTGCCTTTTCTCCTTGTGTAAGTTCCCTCTTTTTGTATGTGTATTATTGTGTGAACAGTTGTTTTAGAACATTTTGGATGACCTTTTTCTAAACTCTCTGACTAGAGAAACAGTTCACTAATTGAAAACGGATTTTACTGGTTAGCATCTCTCTCTGACCTATGCCTTTAATGCTACTTCTGCTGTGCATGCTTCTTGCCTAAACACCTACACTCCAGTCCTGTAGAAGTTCTGTACCTGAGCAGTCTGAAAGAATGTATGGGATGGGGTGCTTTTTTTATATGTAGCAATTTCTGAAGTGTTTGGCAGTGAAGAGGATGCAGTATTGTAGTTATTAATTTCTTTTTAAAAATTGAGTGTACCAAAACCTATGTACATCTTGTAGGTGAATTGGTTAAAGGTACAGTGCTCACTTCAAAAAATACTTCAATTGCACTGACTGAAGTTAGCAGATCTCAAGTTGTTAGGAAAGGTTATGCCAGGGATTTGGTATCTTAATCAAATAACAAAGATTTTAAATCAATAATGCTACAGAATATGTTCTTTTAAGACCAACATATTCCCTAAGGAGTTTGCTGGATGAAAAAATTTATAAAACTATAGCTTGCAAGATTAAAAAGACAGAAAAATATATGCATCTTCTATTTTGAAAAAAAAATAAAATTAGTTGGTATATTAGGAAAAAACAAAGTTTTGGTACTGTACCTTTGCCAGTAACAGGGACTTGTGCATCAGTAAAGTTTTATGGCTGGTTCCATGTAACTGTATAGTCCTAATGCACTGGACAAAGAGGTTGATGTCAAGGAAACTTGTTGAAGTCTTCTGCTTCTGCTACATTTGAACAAAAATATTTATTTTTGTGAGAAATGGCCAGAGCCTATGACATGGAAATTAATATAGTACCTGTAAGAAAAGGAGGAGTAATAAGAGGGAAGGGAAGTTTGACTTGTTTTTTCATAAAATAAAATAGCAAGATAGTTTTTAAAATTTGGGGGTGGGGAAGGGGTTTCCTGGTTTGCTGGCTAAATCATCCCCAAGTATCTTTTTATAATAAAAATTTATATGAAACTCATCTTTTTTGTTCTCATACTGTTTCTTTAATGGAACCAGTTAATGAGAGAAACTTCTGGAAGGTATATGCACAATATGAGCTGTCGGTATCTGTGTATGCAAACTGAGCAACTGTGAAAGAAACGCTCTACATAAATTTGCTAACTTAATTTTCAAATTAAACTGTCTACAGACTTTTTGTATCTTAATCCTTTTAATGCTTGAGGACAAACTGAAAAAACCTTTAACACTACATAAGTCCTACAATACAGAAGCCTTGCAATATGAAATCTTTCAATAACAATTCTAATATGGCACCTGTGAAATTAATCAGAGGTGCTGCTGCTGCTGTTCCATTTTTGGGAAACAGGCTTTCTGAACTCTGCTGCACTTTAGAAATTGTCAGACATGAAAAATTATGCCAATGGGTAGGGGCAATATGCATCTTTAAAACCAGCTTTCCAGTGTTTTTGTGGGGAGGACGAGTGAGAAGAGCATTCTCCCAGGTGTACACATTCTGTGATGCAGGCTGGCTAAACTGCCTGCCAGATGTTGTCATGATTGATACCCATGAATTAAAAATGTAAGAATTAGAGAAGTAGTTCAAGCTGTTGGGTTTCAGTCCAGAGGCCTGAGGTGGTACAGTCATGTTCAACCTGGATTTTGTGGCTTACACGTTGCTACTTCATGTTCACATCAGGTCTCATTTTTAACAATGTCATTGATGCAAGATGGGCTTGGGTGTTGCCTGTCTTGTGCTCTTTTTGACCTGGAATTCTTGGGATTTTGTTTTCCACCATTGCAATGTATGTTGCCAACAAGGAAGGCTCTAAAACTTCTATCAGCAAAAAGTTTGTGTTGGCTTCTGAGTCCTGTTACAGTGTTGATACTTGTGAACAGCTTGTGTGAGGTTTGTGTATCTTTGGGCTTTTCTTATTTCCTGCCTAGGCACTTGCTGAGGCAGTACACTGGACTGAAGGCAAAAGTAATGGCTGCTTTTCCAGAGAGAGTTGAAATTAAAGAAAATATGTAAAGTATTAAAGATTTTTCTCTCCAAAATTGGGGGTTTGGCTAGCTCTTGTTAGTAAGCTAATGCTGTCTGTAACACAGTCTGATTCTTAGAAATTCAACCTCTTTCTTCAGTGCATTATTTATATTTCAAACTGGACATTTTCACCAAAACCTTAATTAACTTTGATGCCAAAGGTTGGGACTTCATGTGCTTAGCACATAGAGCTTCAGACTACTGGCATACAGAGTTAATGACCTATATGTGATGTTTATGACTTTTAAGAGAACCAAATAAAGCAATATTCTTTTTGGTCTTTTATTAAGAGTGGGTGCTTAGAAGGAGTAAAGAGTAGACCTAGTACAGAATCACTATTTTATGCTGCCATATAACAATTCTTGAGGCTCATTCTGTCGAGGGAATATGTGAATTTTCTTCCCATGTTGTTTGGCAGCATCAATGATTTTCTCCCCTCATAAAGATATAGAGAGTTCTTGTTATGGTTTTGGTGAAAGTTGAATCCAGATAGCAATGCCTGCTGGCTGATGTGAAGAGGTCAGTCTGGTCACTGAACCCTCCAGCAGTCATTTGAAAGAAAAACTTACTTGAAAAAAAATTTTACTAAAGCATTTTCCCTCTAACCAATTTTTGTAATATATTAAAGATTATATTTAAAGTATTGTATGTGTTTGCTCTGGGCAAGTTTACTTCCCCTCCAACTTGAGCACTTTTGTTACTTGTACTGGTTATTTTTGGTCTTAACATTTATTTTGTATTTTGTTTTTTTTATAAATTGTAACAAAAAGCTTTTGTGAACCTCTGTTTCTTGCTGGCTCTTTCTTGGACCAAATGAACTGACTATGAGCTGGCTTAGAAGAAATGTTCATTGGGATGCATAGGAATTTGCTAGCAAAAATGTACATGTATTTGAAAGGGTTTTTTCCACTGAACCTCTAAAGCCACGCCTGTCCTAAAGTAATTAATTGTAATTTGGTGTGACTTTAGTAATCTGACCACACATTCTCTGTCTAGGTCCAAAATAATGGTTGTAACAATGGCTTTCCAGCACTGAGTCTGCCTCCAAACCATAGAGTTCTTCTTTGGCTGGTTACTTTAAGTACCTTTTTGATTACTGAAAGACAATGCTGCCGTGTATAAAAAATCTGTCACGTTGCAAACTTGCTGTGGGGGATTGCTGACTGCTCAGCCTAACCACTCCTGCTGTATGCTTTTAGAGGCCTGGTAGTCTTAATTTCATCTGCCAGTTAAAAGGGCCAGGATATGAATTTTCCTTGTTGATTGTAAGCTGTACAATGGCAAACTGTGTGAAGGAAGATTGTTATGGCTCCATCGTAACGTCCCAGTAGCAAGGCCCAGCATAATGACCAGCACGGGTGCTGTGCCTGTGTGCTTGCAGTCCATGAGAGAAGAGGGGGAATGTGGGTTATGACATTTCTTTGAGTTAAAAACTGGCCTCAGAGGTTCTGAGTCCCCACTGTGCCCATAACCAAAGGTCAGCTGTATGTCCCACTGGTGGATCAGTGCAGGAGTTCCCCTAGGCCAGGTGCCAGGGTTGGTGGCCGTGCCCTTCCCTCCGAGTGCCCCTCATAGGGCTCCTCCTGCCTGCTCATCTCAGCAGCCAGATTGCAGCAGCAGTGACCTCCAGTCTCACAGACCAAACTTCAGTCATCTCCAGCCTTGGATATTGGCCATGGGAGGAAGAAGCTGTCAAATTAGTGTTAAAGTTCTTGGACACTTTATTGGACTTCACTGAGACTCATGTTAAGCCAACCAGCAGTATAAACATTTACTGGAAAAGGAACAGATGCTTCAGAGGTTTCTTTTAAAAGGACTGTTACAAGTGGTTTAAGGTCTAAAGCATGAGTTGTAAATGGCAGTTGAGTTGTGCCTCATTGTTTCTTAAACTCTTTAAAATGCTTTCTTTTACAGGTGACATGGCTGTGTTGCTGTTTTGTCCTAGCAATACTGTACATCATTTGTTGTTTCACTATATTGTATCTATTTGAGGTATCACAATAAAAGCTTTCAGTTGTTTTGTTGGGTTACCTGTTGGTTTTGTGCTGTCTTTTCTTGCTAATTGAGTTCTCAGGCTTTTATCTGGTAGGGCCAGAGAGAGGACAATGTTCTTAGCTGCTCTTAAAACCTTGTAAATGGGCTGAATCTGATTTTTATGTTGTTCTAGGACTGCCACAAAGCGTTTGGGATTTTTTACTTTCACAAATCTTTCCAAAATACAGAAATTTGTGTTGCTATTGTTAGGACTTTTGCCTATTTTGAGCCAATTGTGGGACCTCTGCACAGTAAGAGTCAGTGTGCACACTCCCCCAAAACTAATTCTGAGAGGAATTCAAGTGTGGGTGTGCTTTTTGTTGTGTCAGTTCAATCAGCTGTAGACCTGAGGAGCACTCTGAGCACAGCACTCCCTCTGTTCATTCTGCTTTGGCTGGGAGGAGCTCCTGTAGCTCCTCTGATCTCAGATTGTTGGTCTTGTCAGTGATATGATCCCTCTGGACTGCCTGAGGCTCAGAATGAAGTAATTCACTGCACACTTATGCAGCATCTTCAATAATCCATCATTTCATCTCACAAAGGGAGAGGATGCTCTTCATGCAAGATCAAACATATTATTTCCATCTTGAGAAAATGGAAGATAGCCAGCTACCCTTTCTCTTATTCAAGTGCTGTCTTAGGGGCATGAAAACCCCTAAACCCTAGGGATAAAGTGGTATTTTATGTGAGATATATGGTCTTAAATATAATTGAAGTAATAAAGATTCAAATAACTAGTGTCTTTCAGATTTGAGATGTTCATAGTAACATCCCATTACATTTTGGTGTGCCAGAGGGGCTATAAAAACACTGACCTGTCAGCAACTGCGTTACCAGAATAATTTTGGCAATGTAAACTCCAGTGTTCTGTTTCACTAGCTGGAAAACACCAGGATCTGACTTCCAGATAGACAAGGATGGGCAAGTGCCTCATCTAAAACTTGAGAACCTTCTATCAGATGCCTTTTTGCCCCTGTTAAATTTCAATAACTGGCCACTGATGTAGTTTAGGGTTCTCCCCCATGCCCCAAGTGCTGCAGCTGTGACTGGGGCCAGCAGTAGAACTGGAAAACAGCCACAACTAGAGCTGAGCTTATCCTCTGCACAGGGCTCCAGTTGGGACACTGCCCACGTGAGGTTCTTTCCACTTTTGTCTCTTCCTCTGCTCCCTGCCCTTGGCTCTGCCCCAGGTGGGTCTGAGCAGGGACTGAGCACCTGTGCTGCTGCTGGCACTCACCTCCAGCAGGCACAGCAGCTGTGGATTAACTGAGGCTGGACAAAGTACTTCCTGGCTGTGAAGCAGCTCTGCTGAGCTATGGCACTGACAAGCATTAACTGTTTCTCGTGTAGCAGAGGCTGAGCTGCTCTCTCATTCATTTCTATAGCATTGCTGAATAAGATTTGAGGTGAGGTGCTCTGTGATCCTAGTAGCAGTTTAATCTATGCTAACCTGATTGCCTGAAGATTTTACTTAGTAAAGATCACCCTAGAAAGCAGACAATACAGGTTTTTCAGTGTTTAACGAATTAATGAGTAGATTTTTCATGGTCTGATTTCTATATTTTAATAGTAAGCATAGCTTAACTTTCTTTCTTGCCCAAATAGACTTCAGTGACTTCTAATTTAAGTAAAAAAAACCCAAAAACAAAAAAGTCAGGGCCAAACTAGCCCTTTATTCAAAATGAAGTTTGCATCCTAACATTAAAACATATACACATATGCAAAGTCCATTGTGGCATGGAATATCATGGCTGGCCCTGTACCTGCAGAAAGGGTTGTGAATGTTATTTAATTTTCAGAACATCTTTTTGACATGATTAGCTATGATCATCTGCTTTCTTTTACACCTGATAGAAGTTAAATTCATTTTACTACATGTGCAAAACCTTCCGGTTTGAGACCTGGAGCTGATGACAGAGCAGCAATGCAGTATTGGGCATCTGAAATGTTATGCTGTAGAGTTAAAACTCCAGTGGATTAAACTGCCTGATCATGGTAAAAGTCTTGGAATTTTTTTAGCTGTTGGTTGAATGGCATTAATATCAGTATTTGAATTGTGAGTTGAAGTATTTGTCCACTTAAAGGTAAAATCAAATAAGCTTTATTCTGCAGAAAAGATTATTCAAAATGTTTCAGTATGGGATCATATAAAACCACTCCCACAGAGGTGCAACACTAGAAGGAAAAAAAACAACCAACTGCAGGAGCTCTGTGCATTGCCTGTGCAAACAAACTTTTTTCCAAAACTTTCTTTAAAAGCCCACTAGAAGTCCGGAATCTTGTGACACGGAGCAGGACTGCCAAGGGCCAGAGCAGCTTGTTTTGCAATTGGGCCCTGGGGAAATTGCTACATCTAGGGGCTGGGTTGAAGCTGTAAAACACGTGCTTTTGAGAGCTGGGGGGGACTTTCCTAAACAAATACATTTCCTAAACAAATATTAATAGATTCTCTGCCATGGACAGGGGAAACCTGCTGATGTTATCACAGTAAGCCTTCATTCTGTTAAACTGGGACTCCTGAACACTGTGAAGCCACTTAGAGGGGCAAGTGCTGAGTGCCATAAAACCTGTGTGTGAAAGGTATGTGGGGCACTGGGACAGGAGGGTGAGGACCGACCGCTGAGTGCTGCGAGGGTGGCTCTGCCCAGGAAAGAGTGCGGCTCTGACAGCCTGCCCTGCAGACCAAGCACAAGTGCAAATCCGTAGGAAAAGGTGACATTTTGTGACGCTTCAGGCCCCTCCCAAAACTACCCTTCTCCATGCCTTGCGTTAAATGGCAAATGACACTGCTTTTTGTGTGCCCTGCGGAGAAGGACGTGCCCCTGCCCGAACAGCCTGTGCTGGGCAGGAGCGGAGTCTCCTGTGCACTGCCCGAGGGCACGCTGGGCTGCCAATCCACAGCTCCCAGCAGCTGCTCGCTGGGGCAAGAGGCCGTTTGTGGCCATAATCTCCTTACAGATGAATTCGTCATCTGTTTCCCACTGATGCTCAAACTATTGACTGGTTGGCACGTTCCGCTTTGTTACCCACTATAACTGATAAGATTGAAAATCTGCCTCTGCTTGTCCACTTAAATTATCTTCCCTTCCTTTCTTCCTCTTTTATCTTCCTCCTTCCTCAATTTCCCACTTTTTTATGATACCCATAATAGTCCAAAGTCTGCAGAATTTTGTTTTTTCGTTGTTCCTCTTCTTTCCCCCACAGAACGTGTTACCCAAGGGGCAGCAATAACAATTTGTTGTCAGGCATGAGACAGATATTTCATGGTGTTTGATCCAGTGCCAAACCAACCCGAGGGAGCCACTGTGCTCCCACCCTGCCTGGCTGGGTGTGCAGCCCTGTGCAGGCAGGCAGCATGGCCAGTCCCTGAACCTCAAGGGCAGAGGACAAGGTGCTGCTCTTTGCTCCTAAACTATCGCTGCTTTACTGATTAAGCTCCTGCAGCAAGTTTTAAGTCTAATTTCTTTGGCATGATCAACGGCAAATGAGCATATATGAGCTGCAGACCCACAGCGTCCCAGCAGTGCTGTGCTTTACTGCCCCTGCTCCTCTTGCTTCCAAGCTGATAAAACCAATGGATTTTTTTAACAGTGCTTCCCCCCCACACCCTTTATCCCTCTCTTCTGCAATGAAAAGTTTCTCACAGCATCGAGGCTGGAGACCCAAATTAATGCCCTTTAATTACCTAGTCATAATATACAAAAACAAAAGCTCTCTCATGTCGTTCTTTGAATGTTTACAAAAATAGAGACCTTGCTCTGGTAGATCTCTCCTTTACTGGCCAAAACTCACGCGGAAGGTTAACAGTTCCCAAAGTTAATGATTATCTTGCGTTGTTTGCTCAGTGTTTCAGAGTTAAAACATGTAAATATGCCTCCCCCGTGTAATTGCTGTGGTCAGCCAGTGATGAGCTCTGCAGCAAACATAAACACAGCTATTAGCAGAGACAAATGTTCCTCCCTGGCCTGGCCTCACAGGGCTCCCAGAAGTGTCAGCTCCCCCAGAAAACAGCCAGGATAAGGCTGTCCCACTGGCGCTGGTGATTACACAGAGCCTGCTATGAAAACCCCCTCTCAAAATAGCAATTTCTAATCTGCCCTGAGGCCATTAATCAGGTTTCTAATCCAGCAAAGCTGTCTGTACTGTACAGGCTGTGATCCCCAGGCCTTTATTAGAAGCCCCTCTGGTCACAGCATTTACTGGGTCAGGGGACTGATTGTCACGTTTGTCTGGGCAGGAACAGCTGCACGTATTTTGTGGAACAGATCTGTGCTAGTGGTTAATGCCAAGATCTGGCTGTACCTTACCTGTGAGTGCTGGACTTACCCAAGGCTCATCTGCATCGAAATATATCCCAATGTCAGCTCAAATTTGGTAATTCCTGAAGACTTAAGAGTAATCTCTGCTTTTCCGGAGACAAATGTAATACCTGGTCCTGTCTGATTGGTTTCAGATCAGAAAGGAATGTCCTGACGATGTGTGACAGTCAAAACTTTCTGGGCAGCTTCACAAGAGCAGAGGTTTTGCCGAGGTATTGACTAAACCCCAGAGGGGGTAATTGCATCTGTCTCTTCTTCGCCATTCCCCGGGTAATTCCATCTTGGAGGACCTGTGTTGCAGAGATGGGGGGATGTGACAACTATGTGACATTTGCAGCATTAACGGAGATCCCTCTGGCAAAAGGCACTGTGCGAATGCAAACCCATCGCTCACAAAGTGCTGCAGCATCCGCGGGCAGAGGGTGTTACCCAGGCAATGGGCTGCTAAATCTCCTCCTGCCACGGGAGCTCTAGAAGCTCCCTGCGGCCCACGGTGATATTTAGACACTGAGGGGCTGGCTGGAGAGATCCAGCTCCCACGGGGACTCTGCTGGAGGATGCTGTGGGGTCAGTGGAGGCTGCCCTGATGTTCAGCAGTGTCTTGACTGCTCATGGAGGGGATGCTGCGGCTAAGCCCCACCTGAGGATTTGCCTTGGTGGTTCCCGGTCCGTAGGGCCGTGCCATGCATCTCAGTGTCCCTGCCCAGCTGGGAGAGGATGCCGAGGGGCAGGCAAGCAGTGCGAAGCTCAGGCTGGTGAGCTGTGCTTTCTGTGCCCCAGGGCTCGTTATCCAAAGGCTAATGCAAGTGAGCAGGGCAGACGTAGGCCTGCCATCATGATTCGCCCCTCACCATGGGTCCTGCTGGCTGAAATCCTGAGCTGTGTAGCCGAGAGAAATGCCCCCACCATGCTCGGCCGCCTATCCCGTACTGAGCAGACCCACGGGGGTGCGGAGGCACCGTGTCCCGGCGCTGGAAGCTGCCGGTACAGGGCAGTGACTCATTTTGCCGCTCGGGACTCTGGGTGTGGATTTCTCTCACGTCTCGCCTTGGCAGCAGCAGCTTCTCCTGCTCAAGGGCTTTTGCTCCTGCCCAGCACGGCACAGGGGGGTGGCCAAGCACGCATGGTCCTGGTCTACTGCTCTGCGTCTGATCACATCAGGCCACAAACCTGCATTAAAAGTACCTGCCTCATCCCTTCTTTTCCTAGAAATCCAGCAGCTGGCCTGGCAGGCAGACATCCAGCCCACAGGGCTGGTTAAATCAGCACAGCAGTGACCATTACGCAGAGGTTTGCATGACAAAGCATTTGCAGCTATGCCAGAGGGTGGGGGGAGTGTTTTTAATCTTTGCTTTTCCCATTTGCACTATGGATGCAAAAGAGCCCTTCGGAATGGCGAGGTGGGGCACAGCCTGCACACACAGGTGGGGTGTTAGAGCTCTGTCCAGCTGCTGGAGCCCAGGGGCTGCCTTCCCTGTGACCAGAAGTGCCTGGGCACGGCTCCCTGGCTGCCGAGCTCCTTGGCTGCCAGGCATTGCCCAGGGCAGCATGTGATGGAGTTGGGAGCTCCTGCTGGAAATCAGCCCCAACCCAGGGACACGCACTACTGAGCACTGCACTCGGCCTGTTCGATGCTCTGGCTCCTGGTGTTGAAAGGAAAAATTATTTCAGTGCAATGAACATAATCTGAGATGCAGCTGCAGCAATGGGACATAGGCAGCATGCCAGCTGTCCTTATCAGGGGCTGGGAGCCCCCCAAGACTTTTTCCAGCCTTTTCCTGATCATGCAGCAGTGCTGCCCCTTGCCATTTTTCTCCTTTGCCTCTTTTGGCTTTTCTCTTTGTCCTTTTTTTCTCCCTCTTCTCTCTCTTTTCTTTTTCTCTTTTTTTCCTTTTTTTTCTCTGTTCCTCTCTTCTCCTTGGCTGTTCCTTTCTGCTGTGTCACAGACAAAGCCTGACAGCCAGGAGCAGTTACTGGCTTTGTGAGCTGCTCATGTCCAGCAATACCATGGCCTGACTATGCTGGCTGGGACATAATTCCTTCCTAGGGGTAGGATTGGTACTGGTGCCTGGGAGGGAGCTGAGCTAGTTCAAGATGGAACATCCAAGCCCTCTGCCCACACAAGCTGTTGTTCTGGTGCCTGCTTGTGAGCATTAACACACCACGGTTTTGCCACTCCAAAATCCCAGGTGTTGTAACAAGAGCCAGGGCTTTACCCAACACTGTCAGTGTGAAGGGCTTCATGGAAACTTCTCTGGTTTCTGCATGTCAGCTCTGAAAACCAAGCTCATCTCCTCCGAGCCAGGCAGCAGAACCCACACTTGAATTGTGTCCAAGAGGCGAGGGCAGCAGCCAGGCTGTGCGAGGATCTCCAGCCCTCATGGGCCAGTGAGATCCGCCCTGGGCACCAGCAGCAAAATCAGTAGAGCTGGTAGTTACTGCTGCTCCCCATTTTTTCCCATTTTCCTCTTTTTTTCCCACATTTACATGAAGCTGAGCGACACAAATCTTTGATCCCCTCAGACACTGGATAGAGAAGTGAAGGTAGTTGCCATTAACCCAGGGAAGTCTCCCTGTGGTCAGCACTGGATGCTGGACCTCCTGGATGGGCAGGGACAGGGACCTGAGGACTGTCCCTCTGCTCCCCATTCCTCAGCACTCTGCCACCACCCCTGCACCACCTCCAAGGGTGTTCCCTTGGTATGAGCTCTGAGTGGCTCTCGGTTGGCTCTGCTGTTGCTCCCTGTGACCTTGTTGCTCTGTGGGATTGAATTTAAGGGAAGGTGAAAGGCAGGGGTGCAGAGCTGGGCCCTGGGCCAAATGAAGCTCAGGCTTGCACCGATTCCTCAACAGAGCAGCTGTGCCCTGTGAGCAGGGCGTGTACGAGCCCCCTTCCTTAGAAAAAACCTAACAGGCAAGCTCTAGCAACAAGTAACTTATTTTGTTATAGATTAACTGCTCCAATAGACTCCAGACACTGTCCTGAGCTGGATGTTTAACATACATTTGGAACTTTTCTTTAAGACAGGAACATGACAAATTTCATCTATGCTTTGACGGGGACGTCACAATCTGCCAAGATGTTCACCTTGCCTCTGTGCAACTCCAGGAAGGGGGTTGTGAGCAGGGGGGTCCACTTTTAAGCACTCCAACCCCAGGGCTGTGGGATGCAGCCTGGTGTGGGTCTGGGGAGCACCATGACCCCCAGACACGTGTGATGGCAGGAGCCAAGACCCTTCATCTCAATGCTGGGCAGAAATGCCACGTACTGACTGATTAATTCTCACTTGAGCATCTGCCATCTCCTGGCAGAGCTGCTGGAGGATCCCTACCCCCCACCAAAGGCCCTTTGCCGGGCTCAGTGGTACCCCGGGTGGTTTCCCTTCTGGAAAGGGTTCAGGTGCCGCCCAGAGCACGGAAGGGTTTTGCTGACCCCGCAGCCTGTAATCCTACTCCTGGACTTGAGACACCTCTTGGCCCTGATCCCCGCTTCCCTGTCCCCAGGACAGGCTGTAATCATCTCTTGGCAGGACAGCCCTGACCTGAGCAGTCCAGCTCCCAGCAGATTTTCCCAGCCTCACCAAGTGTTTGCAAAAATACCCAGTGATTTATTCTCAACAGCTCAGCTGGACGGAGAAAAAAACCACGTTGCTCTTTACATCTATTCTTAATTTTGTTGTTTTTCCTTATAACAGAGGTTGCCAACAATAATACAGCAGGAACAGCTCCTGGCCCCAAACATGACAGTTTTCTACCGTTTTTTGTGGCAAGTGCCAGCCTGGTTTCTTGCCAGCCCAGTGTCTGTTGACAGTGTCCAGCAGCGACACGGGTGGGATTAGGGATAGTGTGGGCGAGCCGTGCTCCCTCAGCCCCGGACTGCGATGGGAATGGCGGGTGACACCCAGCCCTTTGCTGCCACTTACAGTCACTGGGAGGTGACAGCTGACACCCCCATCCCAAATAGCTGGTTATGGAAATACGGCCCGATGAAATGGAAAACCAACAGAGACAGACAAGGGAGGAAGCACCGACTATGCCCCTGCAAGACCGGACCTGGGAAAAGCCTCACTGTGATGGGCAAAGGAGAAACCAGAACATTTACTTAGCCCTGGCAAGGTGGGGGTGGGTGGTGCTACGGTTTCCTTGTCTGTGCTGGGAGTGGGGCTGGCAAGGCAGCCAAGCTCTGTGTTCCACCCCACAGACCCAGCCGGGATAAGCACGCTGTTTGCCTTGGAGGGGGAAATACATCAGTGTCTTAAAATGTGACCCTCCAGGTTATTCACTATGTAAATATATGCTCTTAACTAATCAAAGCTGTAAAAGTCAGCTGACGTCTTCCTTGTGTCCCTGCCTGCCTCCTGTCAGAGCTCCACAAGGTCTGCAGCCACAAACACGGTGAAAAATGTGCTTATTCAGCTGAGACCCTGGGAGCACTGGGGACCAGGAGACAGCCCAGGACTGATAGATATGGAGCAGGATGGAGAAAGCAGGATTATTGCCTGGGGTGAGGCTGGTATTGCCCAAACCAGGACAGGGAAGGTCCAGCCATGCTCCCACTAGCTGGGATGCTGCAGGACCTGGAAACAATGCCTCCATTGCTGGACAAAGAAAAGCTGCTTCCCTGTGACTGTTGGAGACTGGGAATCCTGTTCACTGTCACCCCCTTTCCCAAGCATCCCTCCCTCCCACCTGCCCTTCCCAGGGGTGGTCATGGGGCATGATCCCCATTTCCATGTTTCCTGGGGAGAGGCAAGAGGGCTGACCCCAGCATCCCAACACTGGGATAGCTGAACACTCCTCCCCCTGCAAGCCCTGGGCTCCCCCCGCCGCCGCCTCCTGCCGCGGCCTGGCACACAAACCCAGCTGCAGACCTGGGCTGTGCAACAGCTAAATACTGGGAATCTGGGTGGCTGCCAGGGACTTTGATCCCCAGCCACAAAAACCTCCTCCATAAGCTGCCTTCTCTCGCGAAAGAACCTCTTGGAGGAGGCTGAGTTGGCATGTGCTGCCCCCTGAGACCTTTGCAGCCCCAAAAAGGGGGTTTGTCTGGTCAGCAGCCTCACCCTGCAGTGGTGCAGTTCCAGTACCAGTGCCTGTGCCAGTGATGGAGCCGGGCAGACGTGTGTGGCACCAAATGCATTTACCTTGGACTGCTCCCAAGCACTGCTGCGTTTCTCCCTGGTACATCTGCACATTCCAGCCCCAGCAAGGCCAACTGAAAACCTTCCCAGCTGGGAAACCCCAGGCAGAGGGTATGTGCCTGGTTTGGGACTCAGCCTCTTCTCCTGGAGGTGCCCAGTGGGACAGGACAGGCAGCACCGTGGGGCACTGGGATCCTGATCCTGCCTGCAGCAGGGCTGTGGGCACAGTACTGCAGGCCAGGCGGCCGGTATCAGAGGTGGATGATAGTGACTGCCTTAAAAACATTTGAACAGGGTTTTTAAAATTCTTTTTTCAATTTTGTTTTCTTCCCAGGGGTGGTTAGCAGCCACAGCCCACCCTGGCTCATGGTGGGCAATGCTGATCATCTGGGTACAAGCCTTGGGATGTGCTGGACATGCAACATCAACCTGGCCAGTTGTGACAGGGCCAGAGGTGCCCTCTGCTAAAGGGCTCACTGAGCCACTGCTGAACAATTTGTTTTTCCCATTTTTGCTGTCTTTCTTCCAATCCCAGCATCATCCAGCATGCTGGTGGAGAGGGGCCTTTTACATTGTTTAAAGGCAAGCATGGGAAATAGAGGGATTTTTTAGTGAATGACAGACAGATTGCAGCTTGATCAAATTAAGGCAAAATAGGGTGTGCACAAATAGGGATGTTTATAAAGATGGCAGAAGAACATCTGGGGCTTCTCATACCAGGAAGCCTCCCATGCAGCAAATGAACCGTATCCCATGGTCCAAAATGCTGCCAGATGCTGATGGTCTCCCCTGAGCTGCTGCTGCAAACACCCCAGACTGCCAGTCACAGCTAACTCTGCTGTAAGCTGCTTTTATTTCACTGTTGTGTAGTTAAACCCAGATTTTCCCCATTCTTGCTTGTCAATTTTATGAGCATTTCTGCTCCTTTATTTCTAACCGCAGCCTTATGTCTCACACTCATGGACACAATATGTCAGTGAGACATCTCTGCTTTTCGTCTTGGGACTCTGCCTCAATTTGCCACCACCTCCCGACCATCCCCTGGGTCTGAGAAGGTTAGGATATCAGCCTTTAACACCACTCCAGTGTCACCCAGCTGTGGCTCCCCAAGCCCAGAAATAACTTGGAGTGTTTTCCTGCTCTGCCAAGTAACCTGAGTGACTCCCAGTGCCCTCCTCCTGGTCTCCCTGCAGTTGGACTCCAGCACACACACTCTTGGGTCACACCTGGATTTATGACTTTGCAACCCTGAGCTGACACCCTCCAGGTCAAGCGCCTGACTTGCAGCACCCTCCTGGGTTTCCCTGTGTTTCAGAAGCCTCTGGCTGCTGCAGCTCCTGGAGCTGGCTGGGACTAAGGGCAACTCAGTGAGTTGGTGCTGGGCAGTGCAGATCACTGCAGTGCTGGGGCTGCTGCTGCCAGCCCCCATGGTGCAGCCACAGCTCAGCAGCGTGGGAGAATTTCCTTTGTTTATGAGCCAGAGCCTGTACTTTCCTGCCCCTCCAAGAGGTTCCCATGGATCGGGGTGAAAGCAGGGTTTGGCTCTGTGTCAGCCCCTGCACAGTGCCTGGGAATGAGACAGGCCCAGTTCTGGTCCCAGTGGAGGGGATGCAGGCAGCACCAGTTCACCCTTCTGCCAGACCAACCAGGGCCACGGCACCCAGCAGCTCCACAGAGCTGGGCATGAACATGGCACCCAACAGTTTCTCCAGAGAATGGAACTTTTTTAAACCTCTCAAAATTTAAAAAAGTCCTAACCCCAAACAGTTTTTTAAGGAAAACCAAAGATCAGAAATACTGTAAGCAGTGGAGACAAAACACCAAAAATAGCACTCGAAGTTTCCTCCACACACTCTCCCTGCAGGCAGCCTGCACTATATTTGTCTTCACTTGCCATTTCTGCTGCAATCAATTTGCAATTGCCACTGGCAAGGAACCCATCTATTAAAAGCTCGGCTGAGATCTGTGGCAAAGATGTCTCCAATAAAAAAATCTGGCCATTCACTAAAAAAAAAACCAAACCAAAAACCAAAAACAGTGTTCTTCTATGCAGACCTTCCTGTTCCCAACAAAATCCACTAAAACCATCCCTGGCCATTTTGTCCAGGCTTGGGAGCAGCTGTGGAAGCCCAGTGTGGGTTTCCTTCCACATAGGGAGGGATTTGCTCTGCAGCTGCTCCGAGGCTTGGAAGCACTTGGTGTTTGCTGCCTGTTGTGCCTTATCTCTGCGATTTGCTGCAGACCACCCTGGGGAGGTGGATTCCTCCCGGGTCAATTGCTTTTATCACAAAAACAAATGTTTTCTATCATCCCTTTCATCCGGGGATGAAAGTGCAGTGAGGAATCACACGCCCTCTCACACTGCCTTGGTGGGCCATGCTGCTCCTCTCCCCTCATAGAAATGTGGAAGGAGAGACGGGGAAGGCAAACAGGAGCCCGGAGTGATTCCTGCCTTTGCCTAAAAAATAATCCTATGGGGCTGCCTAAAAAAATAACCCCACAGGACTCCCTGGGCACACATGGCTCTGCCCCCAGGTTTCTGTCCCAAAACCATCATGGCCAGTGCTGACACCAAACTGTTTTCTCCCAGGCACTGACTGGGGCCCGTCCGACTGCCTTCACTCGTGAAGGGGACACTGAGGGAAGCACGAGGGCTGTTTGAGGAGGCCAAAGGCTAAGAGCCCCTGTAGCCAAACACAACAGTGGCTGCAGGGGGATACAATTGCTGCCTATAAATAGCGCTGGGAAGCAAACATTAGGGAGGCAAAAAAACTATTCAAGCTAAAGGACAATGCTGGCACTAAAGCAAATAGATATAATTAGCCATTAATAAGTGAAGGCCAAAGATTAGAGAAAGTATCTAATATCAGAAAAGTGAGAGCTGGGAAGGCTTTCCAGGGGGAAGGGCAGAGGAGACCTTGACCAGCGCTTAAAAGGTTGTGCCTATTTTTTAAAAGCCATTAAGTTATGAGCTGTCAAACCCACCCTGCTGTGATTGCTGATGAGCCTTTTTTTCTGTATAAAAGGGAAGATCTGGCCTCTTTGTGATGTCAAGAATGGTAGAGGGGCCTAGGAAGCTGCCCTGATCCCCACTCCGCTTCCTCCTCCCTGGGTCAGATCAATCAATCCCAGCTCCCCCTGGAGCCCTCTGTGCCTTCTCTGCCCCTCGCAATCCAGTAAAGTCCTACAGCCCTTCTCCAAACCTGCCTGCAGATATACTTTAACCCCTGAAAGCTCCACAGCAATGCTGGAGGGGGAAGGTGCTGGCCCTGTGCCATGGGCTTGCCACAGCCTGAGGATGTAGGGCTGGGGAGGGTTTTTCTCACCACAGCTGAGGCATCGTGCTGGCAGCAGCAGCTCCTGCCAGCCTGTCTTGCGGTGGCCAGCAAAGGGCTGCCATGGCAGACAAGGCAGGTGGATGCAGGGACTGGTGCCTGTGGGACACATGCCTTGTGCCCACACCAGCCCTTCACACTGGCCTCCAGATCACAAGTCCTGCACTGTTCCCCTGAAAAAATCCAGACTGGACACACACAGAGAGCTCCAACATCCCTGGACATTGTGGCAGAGCCATAGTTAGGATGTTCAGGGGTTGCGCTGTGCTGCCCCAGCACAAAACTGAGGAAGACTCAGCTCACCAGTGATAAGAGTGAGGGCCCCTGTTACCTGAGACAGCCACTGCCAGCTGCTGCCATGGCTTTGCTTTACTTTGCAACCAGGGGAACTGCAGGAGCCATTTTCCGTTGATGCTTTCACAGGGAATCAGGAGCCTTTTCTGGAATATGCATTTTAGCCAAGGAGCCATTATTGGCTGAATGTCTGTACGGGTACGGTAGCGACAGAGATGGTTCCTCCTCGGTTGCTATTTCCAGAGGATGAAGTCACCGGGCTGCAGCGCCTGAGCTCCCTGGAGGCTGAGTCAGTGCCGGCCCCGCCGAGGCTTCGTGCGCGGCCCCGCTCCGCAGCAGCCCCTCATGGTCGGTGGCCCAGGGCCGAGGGCTTTGCAGCAAAATGGTGCCAGGCCAACAGCCCCACACGGCTTCACCGCAGGGGGGCCCTGGCCTCAGCTCTCCCGCCAACGTCCCGCCACCACCAGCTCTGTCCCAAACAGCTGCGGGCCCTTTCAGCTTAGGATGTCCCTCCCGGGGCCATGGCTCTGGCCCCTTTCCCACAGACCCAGCACAGGCTGGTTAAATCCTCCACAAGGTTGTGATAACAAACACACTTCCCAAAGAAAGAGAGGAAGTGAGAGCGCCCCGGCCGCGCCGCCGTGCTGTAACCCGGCCGGGCCCGGCGCTGCCGCCTCTTCCTGTGCCGTCTGAGGGCGTTTGTTTGCCTCCTCCAAAGCAAACAGTGTGGAAACTTGGGGGGTGTTTTGGCAAATCCCCTCCTCTTGCTTATAGAAGATGCTTCCTGTGCCAGGTTTTCGACATCCTGTTCCTTCCAAACGTTGTTGGCGATGAGTGGCAGGGGGATCCCAGAAATATTTGATACTTAGAACCCAGTGGTTTATCTGCCAGGTGCTCCCTCCACCTGCACGGTGGCCATGGCCATGCCTGTGACTCTATCAGCAGCCGACGGGGACTCACAGCCCGTGCTGAGCTCTGCTCTGTCTTGAAAGGGGCTGGAGGGAAAGACAGGATTTCCTTGGAGACCTTTAAACACAGTTTGACTTCTCACAGTTCGTGACCTCTCATGAGATGGGTACCACCATGATCAACTATGTGATGCTGAAGCAGAGCAACTGGTAGTCTGAACTCCTGGGCTGCAGGCATTCAAACCAGCAGGGAACAAGCAAAATTAAACTGAACAATAATATTTTTGGCTTTTTCTCTTGGTAAATATGGTAACAGAGTTGCAGCTACTTGGCTTGAAAAACTGTTCAATCTGTGCTGTTTCCCACACAGACAATACTTTGCTCCTTGAGGGGCCAGGCTGAATTCGTGCCAGAAAAAGCAGAGGTGAAGAGCTGAGTACCCCATGAGCCCCCTCTTTGTGTATGGAAACAATTGGCCCTGGCTGCCAGCCCCACCACACACCACTGCCTTCTCAAGGATGTTTTGTGCTTTTGCTCTCTCCTATGGTGCCAGATCTCAGGGAACAATTAATTCTCTGGTCACCCAGTGCCTTTCAGCAGAACAACTCAGGTGTGGAGCAGTGCAAAGTACAAGAAGGCTGGTGTTATTCTAGTCAAGGTAGACAAAAGCTTCTTCAGCCCCTGGTTAAAATCCTACTTTTTCTCTCTAAGCACATTTACTGGAAAAGTGTCAAAGAATGTAAAAATGTGCTTACCAAGAGCACAGTGGTTCCCAGGAGTGAGTTCCTGTAGTAAGGCTGCACAATTCCTGCTGATCCCTCTGGCCATAGCAGGAGCTGGTTTGGTGTTCCCTTAATACACCATCTTTGCTGGAGAACCAAGTGATGGAAGGGGATAAAAAGGTTTCAGTACAGCTTCCTTCCTGCCCTTTCCTGGCTCAGGTAGTGGAAATTGCAAGTCACCCTGGAAAGAGCCAGGTTTTGGAAAAATGAGGGATACAGCACACTGCCCTGCTCTCTGTGCCCCTGCCATCTTTCAGAGAAGAGCTTGTGTCACATTGGCCCTGTGGATTCCAACGACTGGCAGGAAAGTTGAAATTAAAAAGGAATTGACTTGAATACACAGAATTAGGGGTGTGGGAGGGAGCAGAGGTGGGGCTCTGAAGGACAAAACTCCACTGCAGGGTCTGTCTGTGGTGGAACAGTGACAGTGATCACCCTGCAGAGCTCTCATGAAGCCCAGTCTGGCTGCTGACTCAGCACTGGGCACTGGCCAAATCCTTGGGCCACTGCAGCACCCTGGGTATGGGCCAGAGCCAGTGACCCCCAGCCTGGGAGCCACCGACAGCAGCTGGGAGCACCAGCAGGCCAGAGAGCTGGATCCAGGTCCAGAGGTGAACCACGGCTGGAGAGCTTCACCCCTGCTTGGAGCAAAACTGAAAGGGTCACACTCAGCCCCTCCTAGAAGCCAGGAAATTGTTCCTTCTTTTGTGTCCAATGTTATGGTGGGAAATGGTGAGCAAAGGGGCAGTGCAAAGGCAGTGCTTGGAAGGGCAGCAGTCCCTCTGCACTGTGCACAGCAGTGGTCCTTCAGGGATTGCAGTGAGCTCTGCCAAAAAGCTGGAACAGAATCGGAAAGTGGGCAGTTATCTCTACAGCCTGCTGCCACAACAGGAAACCGCCCCTCGGATCAATCTGCAGCAAGGACTTGCTGAAATGGGAGCCCTTGCCACAACTCTGCTGCCTTCCTTGTAATCAGAAGCTCCTTTCTTTCATAATAATCTCCATTTTAATCTAGTACAAAACCAGTATTTTATCCTTACAGATTCATAAAATTGCCTATCCCAGCTCTAGCAATGCTGTGAACTTGACTACTCAAAAGTGTGCTGACATATGAGTAAGGTAAAGGGGATCAATAACAATTTATCATGAAAGGCCAGCACAGGAGAAACAAGAGGTTCCAATAAGACAGAATAAACTCAGCTTTAGGAAAGTACCATCAAATCCCCCGTTCCAGTAATCAAATACGTGCGATTTCAAACTTAGACGTTT
Source organism: Picathartes gymnocephalus (assembly GCA_013390045.1). Taxonomy (NCBI): domain Eukaryota; kingdom Metazoa; phylum Chordata; class Aves; order Passeriformes; family Picathartidae; genus Picathartes; species Picathartes gymnocephalus. The sequence continues at coordinate 69,937 of WEKY01030820.1, forward strand.
GCAAAACAAATTCCCCCTATTATTCTTTCAAATTAGTTTAAACTTCCTATAATTTAACAAAGATGTAATCATATCCGCAGAGATCCCCGAATTCCTTATGAGTATCTTAAAAAGCAGGAATGAATAATTTCCTTGTACAACAATCAACTTTGCAATGCTGTGATCTTGGAAATAACAGTTGAACAGGCAAAGTCAAGCACTCAAAAGAAAATAAAAGCATTTAATGCAAAATATTTTCCAAAAGTTTTTACAGCAATTTCCTATAAATTGAGTATTTTCTTAAAGAATGAAACCACCGATACAAATGTATTGTTCCAAAGGGGATTACAAAACTTTCTCCTCAGCCACACAGGAGGTAGGGAGGGCATTTATCTTATCTGAAAAAACCTAAGATGAACTGAAAAGTGATATTCAGGATCTAGCCTGCTACGTCTAAGTGCTAGTAACACACAGACGCTTTGGGATTAAAACTTCACAGGCTTTACCCCATAAGGTCTTTATTAAGATTCCTAATAATTTGTGGGTATGTAATAGAAATATCTGAGACGCCTGTCAGCTACATTATGTGGTTTTTCCTAATGATGGGAAGCCTGATGTCAGAGTAGACTATGGGGTATGTTACCCTGCAAGGACCAGGCTCTAGGGATGGGTGTTAAAAAAAACAAACAAGAGCTGTTTCTATTCCTGCTCAGTTGCTCGAGGCTGTAGTCTGTGGGACCTGAGGGCAGGTGTGAACTCGTGCATTCTGGCACCTCTGGCTGTCCAGTGGCTCAGGCAAGGGCAACCACTGGGAGGAGTAAGTGGTGCAGCTGCCCCAGGCTCCCCATGTAGATTTGCAGCTTCCCAGACTGCTGGAGGTTTTAACGGGTACAGAGAGGGCTCGTTTTGAATGAGCAAGGTCCTTCAGATGACAGCAGTCACCACACAAAATTGGTCCTTGTTGAGAACCAGCAGGAGGCAGCTGGAAGGTGAGGGCAGGACAAGCTGGAACCCCTCCACAGAGCTCTCCAGCAGCACAGCACTTCCCAACACATTAATTCATTCCCTCACTTGGCACACTTGGCTGGTCTGAGAACGATTACCTGTAAAAGGAGCTCTTTCACCACCGTAGCTGGTCACTGCAGCAGTGTCCTGCAAGGCTGGGCTCTGCCTGGTCTGCTGCCAGCCACCCAGAGAAAGGCTCCAGCTGATCCCCAGGGAGCCGGGCTGCCTGCTCCCTGCTTTGCAAAACAACAACAAAACGGCCTTCGAGGAAGATGCAGCGGGGGAATGTGCTCTCTAGAAAACAAAGCCACATTAACCAGCCTCAACAAAGCAGCAGTTTTCTCTGCCAGTGGAAGGGCAGGCTGGTGCCTTCCCTCCCCAGGACAGACTGTCTTTGGGCTCTCTGGGGCCACGTGGGAGGCTCCTGTTTGCACTGTGCTGCCCCAGTGCTGAGCTCCCCACACTGCTACCAGGAGCTGAAGTCCCCGAAGCCCGTGCTCTTCTTCTCTTTCTTCACAGCTGTGCTGGTTGAGGGCCCATCATCCTCCACACTGCGCTTCCTGCAGCCAGAATGAAAACGACTCTCAGAAAGTCTTTACTGCCAGTGGGACCAGGGCAGCTTGGATGCCTGTTATGCCTGTTCTCTCTCAACACCAGCTATACTGGAGCCAGCCCATCCCTAGGCAACTAGACAGGAGTGCAAGCTCCATGCCAGCATGGGGACTGCAGGGGTTGGGGGTAGGGGTCTTTGGCATGCCCAAAAATAGGGAGAATGAGTCCATGGGGATGGTTTGGATCAGGCTTTGAACACTCCCAGGAACATGTTCAAAGCACAGTAAGTTCTCTAGGCCAGAGCTGAAGATTTAACAGCTGTACCTTTTTAGCATGGTCAGGAAAACATGAGCCATGAGTTCTCTCCACACCTTCTCACCTGCACTTGTGGCAGCAAAAGGATTTATGGGGAATTAGGTATAAAGCAGCTGGGAGAGCTTTTCAGATCCTTTCCTGTTTCTTGAGCCCAGCCTGTTGCAGTTGCTGCTGCTATTATCAACCTCTCTTGAGCAGAGCTTGCAACCCCAGGGAACGCTGTGCAGCCCGCTCACATGCTGTGGTTTTATTGTCAGGTATCAGTAGCTGATAGAACCCTAAATCTGCCAGAGCAGGCTGCAATGACTGAAGGTCCCTTCTATACTACTTGGTCTTTTCCAGAGAGCCACAACTGCTGGATTTCCTCTGTAAATAAGAGTGCAGCGTGTCAGCAGTTTTAAGCTGGACATAGTATTTTAAGGGACAAGCAATATTCTGCAACTGAAACATTTTACTGACACACTAAACTGACCTACCCGAGCTAACATATTTCTGTTCTCACAGTTATGCAAATGCCTGTAAGTCACAGAGGCACACACCAGCTGATTACATGACTGCCCAGATCTGTGTATGCATAAATACAGGCCTTTATGTAGCAGACAGACAACAGCATTTTTGCAAATGCTTTTAGAGAAGTCTGCTAAAAATCAAGTGGAAGGCATTTATTTTAATTTTTCCAAAACACATGCTGAGCTGCTGCTGAGCCAGGATTCTGTGCTGTCCTTATGAAAGAAAGCAGTGCTGCCAATCCTGACAGGGGTACAAAGGGTGTCTGGGAGAGGGTGCTTTAGGATAAACTTGTCCAACCAGGCAGGTACCCTGGAGCTACCCAGCTTCCCTGTGCTTCCACAGTAAGCCTGGGAACCTGCTCCCCTTTCCAGCCATTTCAGCTGTGCTGGTACAGCTGTTTGTGTGGTTGAACAGGGAACCACAGCGGCAAACTGACAGGGGCCTGGGGCAGCTACTTTGTGCAGGGCAGAAGTTGCTAAAAGAGAAACATCTGTGGGACTATGGCCTTCAGAAATAGCTGCAGAAAAGGAAGAGGATAAAAGATGGTGTGGGAAGTAACACAGTACAGTTCCTCAAAGACTTCTGAATTCTGGAAATGTACCTACAGTTCTGAAGTCAGCAAATGCTTTTAAAGACCACCTTGGTCATGTTCAAGGGCTAAAAGAGAAGCTCAGTTAACGTGTGACCTTGAAAAACAAAAGAAGTGAACTCTTGACTGTTAGGAGTACATGAGGGTGTCTTTGCTGGCCCAAACCAAACATCTGAGCAATGGCACTGGACTGGGCGAGCATCCAGCAGGAAACGCATCTAAAATATTCAGCAAAAATCAGATGGACAGGGAACTCACGCTGCAGCCATGTTGATGTATTTTCCAATCCCCAGCCGGTAAGTTTTAGGAGCCTGAACCTCTTTCTTTGGTGGGACTACCTCAGCCTTTATTTTGGCTGCTTCCTCTTCTTGCTGGAACTTCTCTCTTTCAGCAGCGACCTGTGGGAAGCAAAGGGTGCAATCTGTTGCAAGAGATAGTGCAGAATAAGGAGAAAATGTCTACAATTCTTTGAAGCTTTAAAGCACCCTAAACCAGCAATCAGCACTGCTGAGATTACAGGGCAGGCTTTAGGAGACAGCCCTCAAGGGCCACTACAAACAGGCTGTCTGCAGTCATTCCAGCAAGACTCCTTCTCACCTGCAGCTACCCACAGCTACTGGGGGCATTTGAAAGGAAACCAGCAGAAGCCTGATGGACTGGGAGCTGTGTCAGACTCAGTTACAAGAGTAACTCTCCACTGAAAGAGCCACCGGGATCCAGACAAAAAGGCAATGTTGAATGGCAGCTGCTTAATCTTAGCTGGCAACCAGATGGGCCAGGGGGCTGCCCATGTGCAAAGAAAAGGCATTAATTTGCCTTATTTGATTTCTCCACAGAAAAGCTGTGGCCTTTAAAAAAAACCCCTCAACCAACCAACCAACCAACCTCACCTTTGCATCTGCCTCTTCATAGGGATCAACGAAAACTGTTGTTGTCTCAATTCTTATTTCCTCCTGGAAGCAGAAGAGAAGAACAGTAATTCCATCTGCTGATTAAGTTGTGCCATCTCCCCATTTTGGTTTCAAGAAGTGTCAGCAGAGTGGCCAGCACTGCCATGTGAGGCCACTGCCCCAGTGCTTCACACATACCTTGGGACGGTCTGATTTTGGGTCACTTTCCACATTCTCCATAGCAGTCAGAGTCTCAAAGCCACCAACCACCCTAAAAGAGGAAGAACATGTTACCCAGTTCTCACAACATACCCAAAAGATTCCTACACCCTTATCTTTAATATATGTGATTTATGCCCATTACTCTAGCAGATTTTTAAATCATCATGTTTGGGGAGAGGGGAATCAGCAACTGTGTTTGGAAGACTTAAGATAATGTCATTCAGTGTGGAAGATAAGAGTTTTTTCCTCAAATATGAGATTTGAATTTAAAATTAAACAGAACATGGAAAAGTCCAATACTCAGAGGCAAAGCAAAGCCCAAAACCTGGGAGCCACACAAACCAGCCAGATGAAGAACAAGTCTTTGCTTTTCCTTTGTTTATAAATTGTATATGAGACCTAAGAGTGTTATCAGGAAGAGAATGGTAACTAGAGCAGTACAGTAGAGCAGTGGCAGAGCTGTCTGTACCAACACCAGTAACACAGAAAGCGCAGGATTCCTCCAGAAGAGCATCACGACTGTGAGCTCATGAGGGCTCTGGGAAGGCAGCAGAGCATCAAGTCACAGCTGCAGGGTAAGGCCAGGATACTTCTCAAAGCAGTTTTCACCTAGGAGGGTCTTAGATTCCTGGCTTCTCACTTTTCAAGTCAACATATCCAAACAACTGCTTGAAAATGTTTACGGCTGAAGGCTTTCTGGACTGTTGCATGTTTATTAAAAAAAAAAAGTGTGGAACAATGGGAATGTTCTAGAAAAGCATATTTAGAAAGGATAAATGGGGAAACCTAGACAATTATAATCCTGTCATCCTGTCATCTATCCCAGCAAAATAATGGAATAGCAGAGACAGGACATGATTAAGAAAGAAAGGAAATAAGTAACAGCAATCAACAAGGTTTTGTGGAAAACAGTGTCTGTCAAACAACCTTCTATCTTTGAGACAAGAGACATGGTTAACAGGGATAACAGTGTCCATGGAACAGACTTCTGGAAGGCGGCTGATATTTTGATTGAGGAACCAGAATGATATAAAGTGAATACAGCACACATTAAATAAAAAATTGGCTGACAGGTGTCAAAATCTAATTTTAAACAGGAACCACTGAGTCAGTATGTTTTCAGAGGGGTCCTGCTGGGATCAGCTCTTGGTCCCAGGGTATTTAACACTTTTATCCACATCATCATCCACAATGAAATTTGAAAACAGCTATTCTTAGAAGAGCAGTAAATAAAGAGGAAGACAGGCTGTTGATGCCAAGTGATCCAGATCCATTAGCAAAGCAGCCTGTAGCTGGAAAACATCTGTTTTAATAGAGCCAAGCCACATGGCCAGGAACCAAAAATACAGCCCACATTAACAGCTGTGGGACAATGAGAAGCAGCCATAGTTCTCAAAAACACTGCTCCAGAAGCCAGGGGAGTTTGGGGCTGGGAGATTGGCAGCAGGGGCAGGAACTGGCCACTGAGGAGTCCAGGGCTGCCCATGGGACTGGGCAAGCCAAGAGCCAGCAATCCCCCAGCTTTCACAGGGGGACAACCGTTTTGAAGCCTGATTGTTACTGGGGCTACAGCACCAGTGTGGGTAGGCTGGCAAGGGATGGGCAGATGAAATAGGGGAAAATCAAATTAAATGAAACTGGTGGGGGAGAAAGATACCAAACTGGTGGAATATGTGGAGCATTTTATCACCTAACTCTGCTTTCATATCAAAGAAATAAGCAATGTCTTGACCAAAACACACATAGTATTCACAGTCACCTTTACACATTTTATACACTCATACCAGGGTATTTCCCTCTCAAAGGTGTCTGTCCAGTCCCAGCATGGCAGAGGCTGCCTAGCCAGCATCAGGAGAGGTCTCTGCCTCTCCCCTGCCACCGTCTCAGCTGATCCAGGGGAGGAATACACTTTCTACACCACTTCCCAGTGCCCTCAGTGCCACTCCATGGGCTGGGACAGGCTGTAACCACAACCAAAAGGACAGAACCCCACCCCAGAGAATGAATGGAGACAGAAAAGGTGTTCTCAGCACCTGCCCCAGCACAGCTGTGCTTGCTTATGTTTCAGTGCTGCTCCAAACTTTATTCCCCAAGGGCCTGCTGATATTCTGTAATCAGGCTGTGACTTTTAGGCACAATTAAAACCACTGCAGGCTAGAACAGCCTCAGTCATTTGTCATTTGTGACTGGAGGGAGCAGACTGGGAGAGGCTGCACAGGGCTTGAAGACCCTGTTTGAACTTTGGAAAGTTCGTAACAAAAACTCAATTTTAAAATCTCTCTCCAGGCCAATATCAGATTCACTTATAATACTGGTGATTAACACCCAGCCCAAGATATACTCACTGTATTTTAACTGCCCCAAAGGAAACTTCTGATTTAATATCGGAGGATTTTCTAGCCAACAGCTTACTCATTATCTGCTTGTATGTTTTCATTTAATTAGGTTTCTGATAATTTGAAATGGCTAGATCAGCTGTGCACTGGCAATCTCAGCTGAGTAATCCCATAGCCCATAGCTGGACCTCCCACAATATTAGCCCTAATGCATTTTACTGATGCTACCAGATCTTCAGTTGCTCTGCTAATTAAACTTCATTGGTAATATTTTGTCACTTGTACATTTTAAAAGGCTGTGATAGACCTGGCATTCACAGGTCATTAGTAAATGACCTAAATAGTCTATTTTGACATGATTGTAAAGGGCTAAGGGGGAAGAAGACAAAGTTGTTATGCCTGCAGAGCATGCCATTCTCTTTTCTTCACTTCTTGTCTCTCAAATGGAAAATTGCTTTTTTTCTCCCTTGCATTCTCCAACATTTTGCACAGAGTATCTCTGTGTATTACACTGTCAGCACAGTCAGCTCTCAATATATGTTCTTGTCTTTATAAAGACCCTGCTGCAATACTGATAAAAAAATAAAAACTAATTTGAATACAAACCACTAGCTCAGGAGAGAGCTCTGATCAGAGGAACTGGAAATAATCTATGAGACACTTTTGTTCAGGGAGCACTTGGGAACTTTGTCAGGGTCAGGCCCAGCTGAGGCTGGTATCTGAAAATTAGCATTCAAAAAGGACAAGATCTGATTGCAAACGTCACCCATCCAGTAAAAACCGAACTACACACTAACCTGGCAGTCAGAGCTGGATGTAAAAAAAAAGAAGAATATTCCAAACTGTAAAGGCTTTTGCAAGCTTTCCTCTGATCTAAAAGAGACAGGGTACATGCAGGCCCTTGAAATGTTACATGTTGTTATTGTCAAATCTCATGATGTCACATTGCAGCACTGAAATCAGTTTGATGAGATATAATGTGACAAAAGCCCATGCACTGGCATCCCTCACAGCAACTGCTCCTCACAGAATGAGGGAACCAACACACCAGAGAAGTTTTTGGGATTCTTCGCCTGCCCAACAACACATATTTTAGGCCAAGAAAAAAGTCCATACAAATTATATGTAGAAAAGACCATCACATTAGTACATAAAAACATTTTTAAAAATCCTCTAAAGAATGAGCCACTACTTAATATTATTCTAATATTCAAGGAAATCCATACATAATTGTCAGTAAAAGAAGATGCAGATCCCAGAAATTCAGACTAACATCCCTTTATGGTCTTTACACGTGCTAAACGTGTGACACAGACAGTGACAGTTCACACTGTGTTGGCCGGTCTCATGCACTGTCACTTGTGCCAAGCTGGGAGCCAGCAGGGAAGGGAAGGGAGAAGGGCATAAACAAGTTTAACCTTTTCCACTGCTTCTGGCTCTATTCCTTTTATAAGGTGTCACACGTGCTTTGTCCTAAATTGAGGTTTAAAAAGATGTTCAGGTGACGTCTGATGGTGAAAAGGGTGACACTTTCAAGACACCATTCGCATTGGAACAACCGGTGAAACTGAGGATTTGCTGTGTGCTTCCAGTAGATAATGAACAGAGAAATGATGATCTCAACGATATATTTAGCTCAGCATCCCTGAGACAGCTTATATTTTTAGAGGAGCTTGATAAATGTTGCATTACATTTAAGCATGAACGACAAGGCAGGTACACTCAGGGTATTTTTTTCTGTTAGCATAGGAATGAAAACAAAGCTGTGCCCTTACTCGTGCAGTTCTGTTTTCTTGAACACTGGGTAAGTTAGCACTGGAAATCTTTGCATTTAGATGTCTTATTAAAATCTTACTTTCTGTTAAGGCTCCTTTATGGAAACTAGTAACCTTGCTTCATAACCACTGCCAATGCCTTTGCATAATGCAGAAGTGAAGTATCTGGAGCAGGCTCTATCCATTTGCAATATGCCAATGAAAGTCTCACTGTACATTAGTCAGTGCTGCCCCCAAAGAAAACTGCATCTCCCCTGCAGGCCCAGAGACATTCACACATGAACCTATGTCTCATAATTTTGTTTGGAAGAATTAGAGGAATTAAGCCTTCTGCAATGCTGAGGATGGCAGTGGGCCAACACGATAGTTTCCTGGTCAGAAGATGATACAAGAACAATGTCTGGATTTTTTTTAAAAAAAGCTTTAAACTACAAACAGAAACCAGAAAGAAAAACTGCTCTTTTGTAAACACATTCTGCCCAAAGGTTATTTTTATAAAAAGGAGAACATACATTTATACACACACACACAGAGAACAACACATACGTGCACAAACACATACACTCAGGACAAAACGTTTTCTATGCATACACACAATCTGCCATGGAGTGAACAATTCCAATGTGCAACAAGGATGCAGCCAAAACATCTCCATGTCTCTGCTAGATAAGGGCCTAATCTAGCAGGCGAGACATGGTAATAAAGGGTGCTGAAAAAATAAAACAACTTGGAAAAAAGCTTATTGAAACTAGACTCAACAGATGAACCTGTCATGAAAGGACTTCCCTGCCTTGGCACAGGTCTCTCTTCAGAGATCATACAACTGTTTTGGAAATGACAGCAGCTCCAACATCCCAGTGCTCGTGTGCTGCAGGACACCACAGCCAGGGCTTCCACAGGGAGGCCTGGCTCATTTCCCCACCTTGCTCTTTGCTCCTATCCCAGCCTCTGGGGAGCAGACTCTGCAGTGCAAAATTAGGTCAGTCTCCCTACACAGAATCAGCTCTTCTGCTGTCACACAATTTCTCCAATCTTCAGATGTAGTAAAGCAGAGGAGCCACAACAACATGAGTTTTCCAGCTTAGAAGCAACTGGGATTCACTGATTCAAATCATATAGGGAATGTTGCAAGTGGAAACAGACACTCTGTTATTTAACAGTACCTGGATAACTGAATAATTCCTGGTAGTTGCTTTATGTAACTAATTACTTCAGAGGACAGGAGTTACTTTCATTGCCCCAGTCTACAGATTTGCAGTAGAAAGCATTAAACAGGTTAAGGAATACTTAATACAGAGTGACACTGATCCAAGGGAAGAACTCTCTTCCACAAAAGCATCTGACAAAGGGAAAAGGGAAGAAAAAGAGAAGAATAAGCTGAGTGTATGTCAGCTACTGACTGATGCTGCCAGTCTGACCAAGTCTGAGGTTTCCCAAACCACGATGTTCATTATTTCTGGGAACAAGAGAATTGACGAATGAGCAGCAGAAACCTCGAGAGACAGCAAAAGTTATGCACGTAAGCAGATATGTGCAGCCTCATACAAAGGAGAAAACTGTCCTTGACATACTCATCTCCTGTCTCAGTTGCCACTTTCTTTTCTCAGCTCTTGACAAACACAAGTGATGGTCTAATAAAGACACAGAACTGCTGCACAGATCATTTTCAGCTTTGCCACTCTGACCACAACACTTTTCTCTCTGCTCCCTTTATTGGCCTTTGTTTTATCACACCACATATGTGCAGCATGCTCTCATTTTCAAGCCCACCATGCTCTGCTTGTCCTAAATCTCACCCAAAATTCTGAAAGCATTTTTCTCCTCCTGTTGATCACTTTCCACTACCATTTTAAACATGCACTTTTTAATGTGTGCCTTTAGCTTTGGAACAGGCTCTCAAAAAACATTCATGAAGCAATTTCATTTTCCTGGGGCTTTCTTCTTCCAAAGGTGGTAGAAAGTAGGTTGAAATGGGTCACTGTCACAGCTCCCCTGTATCTATATGCAATCTCTTTTCCACTTACACAGCTCTCAGGGACAGAGATTATGTTTCTATTTCTGCTTATCAAAGGTGAATGTACCAGGTCTCTGTTCACAGGAGCTGTGAACCACTGCAACAGAAAACATAACAACATGGATAGGATATGCTTGCATCTACATTTCATAAAGCACGCCAAACAGGAACCTGAGCCTATCTGCTGTTTTGGCTGTAGTGTTCCTGTGGCTCCTGCATATCACAGCACAGTTGAGGCCCTGCTTGGAGCATGGGTAGGAGAGAGACCTCAGGCACAGAGCCCAGGGCAGCAGCAGGCAGGACCCTCCCCAGGCAGCAGCCCCCTGCAAATGCTTCTCATCCCCTCTCTGCAGAGCAAAGGCATGTCACATGGTTTACATTATCTCAGTTTCTAAATTAAACCTCTTACCAGGAAACTAAAGCCCACAAAAGCCACCAGTTGGTTTTTGTGTTAATTACATCATTCTCTAAGTCAGAAGAAATAGTAATTACTAGAAATGGTAATTACTAATTTAATCTAGGCAGCTCTGTTGGAGCAGGAAATCCATGCAGCCTGCAACACACCTCCAAGAGAAGGCATTCCTCTCTCACTCTCTTTTTTTGCTCCCCAGCCATGCCAGATTATCTCTTCTCTTTCCAATACCTGCATCCTCATCACTGCCACGGTGGGCAGCACAACCATGATGAGCCCTTCCCTGTCCTCCAGCCACACTTTTCTCCTGAGCCGTGGAAGTTCCAGTGCACCAAGGCAGACACATGTCACCTCTTCACAGTCCCACTGCCCAGGTGTGGGCACTAACAGATTCTCCTGCATAAAAAAATTGTGTTTCAAACCAGTGGGGACATGAATAAGATGCATTCCCAGAGAAGAAACTTTTCAATGTTGCATCCCACACAGGACCAAAGACACAAAGAAAGGAGTAGGGAATGGGTGCCCTTTCACTCTGTTTTGTTCTCCTAAGTATGGAAAGCCTGCTGAAAAGTTCTATACAAATTACAAATAGGTCAAATTGTGCTCTCCAAGGTACCTGTGTGACACCAACATGAACCAGAGTCATGCAGGAGTAGCTGAGAGTACAGTTCAGATCAGAGTATTTAGGTTTTTATATTAACTGAAATAAGAAATCCTCAAATCTATATGAATGTCACAACAGGCCAGTAAGCAACCAGTTAACAATACAATTAAACATTGATGGAAACAAAGAATCCTGATATTATGGCTTCATTCTGCTCTTAAACCTAGCTATTATTCCTTGATATGCTTCCCAGATATTATTGTGCTATAATCAGCTCAGATATAGTCACCAAATCCTGGAATCACTCAAACTGAAGTTGGAATTTTACTTGAGGTACAATCTCTGGCATCTTCGGGCTTTTATGACTTTTAAAAACAATGCAGGTAAAAACAGCTGATGGATTTTGAAGACAAAATATGGATCTTAAGAGATACACGCATCAGCCTTTTATTATTAAATCTGTAGGTAAATTCAATTATTCAGTAATTCGATTTGTAGATTAATACAGACTGACTGGGATACATATACTCCAGCATCTTCATTTTTACCTTCTTTGAATTCATCTTCATTTACATGCAAGACAGATCAGAGTAAAATTTCCCTGCTCTGTGTTCCTATGAAGACGTCACTCAGTTTTCATGCAGGAAGCCAAATATGATTCTAAATCAACACTTTTTATGAAGTTTTTCCATTGTATTTCAGCTAAAAATATAAGCAGTACCACTTCTTCACTCTGGCACCTAACCTCAGATTTCTGTAGCAGCAAAAACAATTCACAAATTAAGACAGTCTTTGCTAAAACTGCAAAAATCTCTGCTGTATACACTTAATCAGATTTACCTGGACTAAGTAATTCCTCTCTAAAGGGCAACATACAGTGTCAAACACCATCTGAGCTGTTTGGATCACAAGGTACTTGAGACATTCAGCATAGTGAAGGCTTTGGGGAGAACACTCCCTGCATCATAGATAGCTCAGCTTCTCTCCACATTCTTTCCCAGTGAATTCTGGTAAAACTGGAGCATACTGGGGAAACACAGCAAAGACACTGGACAACTACACTGGATGCTCACTGAGGCAAGAACTGAAGACCAGGCACATTTTCAGCTGAGCTGTCCTAACACAGACATTATTTGATGAGGTGGCCAGCTCAGGTTAACAGCATTACTGTAGGGGATTTGAAGGGGTTTTTGCAAGGTGGACTCAAATTGTAGCTTAAGTGAAATAGTCCTAAGATCTGGATAAGGTAACTCCTCCAAGAATATACCAACTCTCAGCTTTTAGTATTAGAATGTGCTTTATTTATCTGCTTCCACTAAAGGACAAGGGAACTTTGAATTTTTCTAGGACAAACCTGAGGAAGAAAAACGAAATACGTTTCCAAAAGTGCAATTATTGAAGAATCAGTACTGGAACTAACAGCACTAAAGTACCATTAAAATGAAGCAATTTCAGCCTCAAGAACTTGAAGGCAGGGAAGATGGATTAACATATCACTTTCATTGTACAGCACAATTACACGACATTCGATCAAAGTAAATAGCACATGGTTTTATTTTCCATTGCCAACTTCCAAATGAATAAAACTATGAAAAGAATAAACCCCCAAATCTACAAGTAAAAAAGACTGTAAGATTCCCAGGAACTCCCAATGGAGCAGGTTAGAAACATTCCCCCTCCTGCCATGCACAAGGGATGTCTGAGAACAGCTCTGCTTGACTTGGTAAATACCAAGTACCTGCAGCAGAGGAAGCAAAGAACAAACCATAACAAAGATTTTGTATCTTCTTCTGACATAATTACCTTAATCTTTATCACTGAAGACTTCACTGGAAAAGACTTTCAGAAGAGACTTCTTTATAAGGAATGAAGTTCTCTCACTGTCTGGGCATTGGCAGTATCTTCACATATATGTGCATAAACATGTATGTACGTGCACACACACATGCACATAAATATACAGATTTTATACCTCTGATAATTGTCAGGAATAAAAGAAAAGAAGAATAAAATAAAAAAGAATTAGAAGGGCCAAAAGACCTCATCTATGCAGAAGCTCTATGCCATGATGAAGAGCAGTCCTGTCATGACTGATTTTTCAGCTGATGGCTCATAAGAGGATGAAAGCAGTATTGAAGAGCTAATCTCTTGTGTCCCAGCAATTAACATACACAAATATTAACATGGTGCATTACATGATGATGATTACTTTGTTCATGACTCCTGGAGGGCCACCCACAGAAGGGAAGTGAGGCAACTTACAGTGATGGAAGGAGGAAAAAAGGTAGGGTCTGCTGACTGGCACCAGTGCAGTGTTGCCCACCTACTCATGACCAGGAGAACTGGATTGTGAGCGAGGATTTTGCTCCAGTTCAATTGCAAGAGTCCCTAGATTCTTCTCTTTAGGCTTCAGACACACAGGGGAGAATGTGTGCTGTGCTGCTGCCCAAAAAATCCTTCACTTACCTTCCAAAAACTGTGTGCTTCTTGTCCAGATACGCACAAGAGCGGAATGTGATGAAGCTGGAAAGAATAAAGACATAACAGTTACCACACTGTCCCACTGACCCTCAACAACAGCCAGTAATGCTTAAAAACACAAAGTGTCTGCAAAAGCTTTCAGAGAGAAGCCAAGCCCCTCTCCCTCTCTGGCTCCTCTCTGGAGTGCCTGTGGACCAAACATCCTTTAACTCCTCAGTTTTGTGGGTTCCATCCTGGATTTCTGGAGTTTTGACTTCTCGCTTTTCACGTTACTAACATTCTTGAACAGTACTCCAAGAGTGGGGCCTTGCAGCAAGTCCAAAATTAATCTGAGCATCTGCCTCCTTGGCCAGGCAGGCCCTGGGAAGCTCATGCAGGGCAGGCAGATGTGCGTCCCGCTTGGGAAGAACATTTCTCATGCATGATGGGCAGCTGGTATCCAGCAATAAAGTTACATGACACAACAGTCTCTGCCAGTGTAAACTTCTGTTTTCTGGATATTTACTTTTTGCATTTCTCTTCCCTTAAACTGGCCTGTTGGTGATGCATTTCTCCTCTGGAGAGAGCACACTCATGCTCCAGATACAAACACCCCAGAAGAACACTTCGAAGTGTCAAAAGTAATTAACTGGACTTTTAATTTTGGGGGCTCTACTTTTAAACTTAAACGTGGGAACTAAAACACTAATCCAAAGCAACCTTTACTACTAAAGCTTTTCTCTAAAGCTTGATGCTTCTTTGGAAGTCTTGGACTACAAATGTATGAGACAAAGGTTTCTACACAGTGGTCTGCAGACCACGATGGCCTGTCTTGGCTGGACATGCAGTGCTGGCTCTCCTCCCTGTCTCCATCTGTTACACTACATAGGAGACAGCTAAAAATATATAAGCATTCCGAAAGCACTTTTCCATATAAGCAACTGCCCCAGGAAGTTATATATATATGACTGGAAATAGGAGCAGCTGTAATGTGCCAGACAGTCTATTAAGATGTAGCTTGCCCTAGGAAAGCATTGGGATGCTGTGCAGAATGCAAACCCCTACATGGGGAACCACTTTATTCCTGGATATCCAATACTTAAAATCATCACGTGGTCAGTTATGTAGCATTGTAATAAAAACCCCCTGAGAAGTAGCAAAGATACAGGGAAAGCTTCTCATCTGTCGCTGCAGTCAAAATAAAATTAAGGACAACAGAATTAACATAAATCAGGATGATCCCAGAGGAGTCCTGAGCATTATTCAAGCATCACCTTGCAGAAGGGACCCAGCTCCCTCTGCCCTGCAGTGCCTGTCATCTCTGGGGAGAGCTATTCACAGAGTTCCTGAGGCTACAGGAGATGTGTCTAAGTGCTGCCTAGGAGCCTTTATAAATACGGGCAGCTGGACTCTTTTAAGGACTTACATATAAAGGAATTTCATATTTCATCTGCAAATTTTAGGAGAACACACAATCACATTTACAGCAGCAGATGATGTGAGTCAAAATGACACATCACTTATGGTCTCTGTAACTTCTGTTATTAGAATCCCCTTATTAAAAAAAAAAAAAAAAGGAGGAAAAAAACCTCTACCCTCC
>WEKY01030821.1:0-13773 GCA_013390045.1 Picathartes gymnocephalus
ACCCACGACCCCTCCACGCTACAGAAGCTCATTCTGTTTACAGTAAATGAAGTGTTTCAATACTGCAGAAAATAAGTGCCATTTACAGCTTCATGCCTTCTGCAGTTAATACCTAGAAAAAAAACATCTCCCCACTCCTAGCCTTCTTCCCAGGTACAACCACAAACAACTGTTAGGGGACAGCACTAGCATATTCATGCCTGTAGATCATGCTGGGCTTGTGCAGCAACTGTACAGTTGCTCAGGGAAACTGATCAGACATGAATCAGGAAAACACCAAACAACCAAAACCCACAGCTAAACTCCTTTTTGTGGCTGAGTTACATTTCCTGTGCAATTTGTTTCCAAACCATTTGACTGAGCAGTGTACAAAAACTTACGCTGATAAATACAAGGAGGCAGCAACAGTGGGAGATGGGAACGGGAAGCTCAATTCTGAACTGCAGACTAAGAACCTGCTCACAGGGCTTCTCCAGGCTGTGCTGCTGACATTTGGCTTACTCTGATGCACTGCTTTTCTCACAGCCACACCACTGTACGGGAATAGCAGCCAGAGCAATCCTCCCCCATGTGTGCTTTAGCTTTGGGCTGTGATACATGCCTGTGACCAGAATGGAAGCTGCTATGGTTTTGAATTTCTGACTCCATAAGAGGAATGTTATTGTTTGTCTTACTTTTTTCTACCTCCCCAAAGAATTGTTCTATGAGTGCTACTTTCAGCAAGTTTTGTTCAAGACTAAAATAGTGCATTTCCAGCTTGACAAGTTCTGTGCGTTTTCACAGAACTCTGATGGAAATGCCAAGTTAACAGGTCGATCAATAAAACACTGAAGTTTTTATCCATGGAGTTGTATCAGTATCACCCATCAGATACTGAGAGAAGAAAGTATCTTGTAAATATATGGGAAAAAACCCCCCATGACTTATGACAGAGGGTGAGTCTCCTATACATATGTAAATCTCCCACTTAGCCCAGCAGCTTAGTGACATAATCACAGAACAGCTCTTCAGGAGCATAGGTGCTTCATTAACATTTGCAAAGCACTTTTGAGACCTAGGTGAAAGGCTCCTGTACAGCTACAAACGGGGAAATAAATCTCCAGCCAAATAAAACTCCTACAAGAACTACACAGAGATTTGATTTCCCATTAAAAAATCTTTCCTCCCATACTTAAAAGGTGTCCTTTCTGAGCAATTTGAACATTCTTCTGGAATGCAGAGTTTTGTCAAGGGCTTGAAATCCATGCCAGGGCTGACTTGGAAATTCAACTTAAGCTTCAGGGAGGGTATTAGAAAAGCTGATTCAAATGCAGGCAGCAGCTTCCTTCTCCTTCACACAGGAAAAGCAAGCTGGAGAACACTCTAGGTGCTGCTCTTCGCATCTGTTTGCTCTGATGTAAATGGAGGGGGAAAATACACAGGAAAACCTTGAAGATGGAGTGAGGGTATTAGGCCTCCTCTGCATATAGAGCTGATTGCTGGAGATCTAGCCTTTAGAATTTGAAAGCCACAGCTAAAGAGAAATCTTGCCCTTCTCCACATCATAAGATTTGCTTAAGGAAATGGAGAAAAAGCTTCCTTAGCTTTCTTTGTCCAGACCTCCAGCTGTTAAACTAATTTCTGAGAAGCCCATAAGCCCCCAGAAGCATTCCTGGAGGAGAATTCATGACTCCTTTGCAGATAGGGTCATTCACAAGCTGGTCTTGATTCACAGGTACAAGGAAGTAACTATGCAGACTTCTAAAGTATAAGAGGTCAGCTCTTTACACTGGTACATAATCTGCACTTCACTGTCAAATAATTAGTATTTTATCTGATGTGTTGTATAGGCATCTGGCTCTTAGTGGCCCTGATTGAGTAGGGGAACAAGATGACATCCAGAGGCTCCCTACAACCTCAGGCATTCTGGGATTCTATGACTTCATACCAGCTTTTCATATAGCTAATATTTAAAAATCTCTGCATGCTATTACAGGTCCCTTTACAACTAACATTTTAATGAATCTGGACAAGAATCCTTGGGAAGTAGGGAGGAAAAAATAAAGTAATAAAAATAATTACAGTAAAGGTTACTCTCAGACTCTGTGTATTGTGTTTACTCGATTTGGTATTTTATAATGGGAAGAGATTAACAGAGAATGCAGATCCGTCTGGAGGACCAGTGCTTAACTTTTACAAGGGCAAAGCATGAGTCCAAAGACTATATATCACAAAGCCTCCCGATCTAGGCTTCAACTTGCAGGATTTCCCAAATTGTGCCAAGTTTCTCTATGGACTTTGACTGGATTGTGAGACCAAACTACTGAAGCAACTCTGAGAAAAGGTATTACCTAGACCCCAAAACTACTGTTCAGGATTCTGCTAGAATCAGTCCTCTACCAAATATTTCCCACCATTTTTCATTCTAAAATTGGTCAATTTCATTGAGTCCTACAACATTGTCAAGTCATCTCCCTCTTGTGTGCAATTTGGCTGTTTAATACCAGCTTGACCAAAAGTAAGTTTGGGGCATTCCTCGGGGCTTTTATGTGAATTAATTTGTAATTTATCTGCTACTCCCTGACAGCTAGGGAAAGAATGTGTAACTTTTTCCTTATCGAATCACAGGAAAAAATTACTGTTGTCTGGCAATCTAGATATAAATGAGTACAGTCTTGTGAAGTTACTTACGTTGTTTTCTTGATTCTTGTTATTCTGAAGAAGTGTGATGACACAATTGTGGATGAAGAATGCAAGTGTTAGAACGCCTGTGAGCTGAGGGAACAGAATTCTAAACTCTAAACGAAAAAAAAAAAGTGTTTTAAAATTACTTCTTTGAAACAAGCAATGCCAAAATGAAGATGACATACAGTGCTCTGGAGGGTACCGGCAAACTCATGAACCTCCACCTTGAAATGAGACAATCTATCTCATCTTTGACCATAGCCAATACAGATATTTAATCAGAAAGTACAAAATGCATGAAGACAGTAGTTACTATAGAATACACTTTCCAGCAAGGCTTCTCTGATAGACTCCAACCATCAGTGATTACTATATTATTTTAAGATTGACACATACAAGGTTTTCTGCTCCTCAACATTTTAACTGGAAATCATTTGTAAACTTGGAATTGACAGCAGTAAGGCTGTAAACCTATGGATTCCTGAAGAGGGAGATGGAGGGAAGGAATCATTTACCCTGTGAGCACTTTTAGTTGTTAAGAAGTCACTTATGCTCCCAGAAGAAGAATTACATAAGTAGATATTTGAGAGGCTCTGCTTACAACC
Source organism: Picathartes gymnocephalus (assembly GCA_013390045.1). Lineage (NCBI taxonomy): Eukaryota > Metazoa > Chordata > Aves > Passeriformes > Picathartidae > Picathartes > Picathartes gymnocephalus. The sequence goes on from WEKY01030821.1 coordinate 3,270, forward strand.
CAGGACATAAAGAAAGGCAGAGCAATTTCTTATCATGCTTCTCAGCATGTATGAAAAAGATTTCTTTTTTGTCTCCATGGGAATAGTATTGTTCTGCTTCTTTTAATACCCAAAAGATGTTCACAAGATGGTGGTTCTGGAAGTGCTGCAAATGGTCTAGGAATTCACCAAAGTGTAACATCATTAAAGCACCATCTTACTTGGTATTACTCTTTAGAGTGTTAACAGCAATTAGGGACCCGTAAGATAGCTCAGCTTCTGAGAAGCATCCAGCAGGACAGCACAACACTCATCAGAGGTTCACAAACCCTTACAGAACAAACCACAGAGAGCTCCACGCAAACACATTTAAAACAGACTTCTATAAACTGCTATGAAGTTAGGGAAGTAAACGCACTCCAGGAAACTAATGGAGGCCTCATCCGAGCTGAAAGAGTAAGTTTTCCCTAGTGCTGGATTCACTGTACCTTCAATACCTAACTAGCACGATGCACTACTGATAGAAATGAGAGTGCAAGCAACTTCTGGGCTCATTTTCCATCCTCTACTTCAATCTCGATAATAAACAGCAAACCAACAGCTTCAGAGTCTCTTGGCAGCTGTATTTGTATGCATTAGCTATGTGCTTTGTCTATCTCCTAGCAATACTAGGAGTTTTTGCCAAATCAAACTACTCGGTGCTTTACTTCTCAGTGACTTGTGGCACGTGTGTCACTGTCACTCATTTTTCTCATTTGTTTTTAAGAACAGAAGAAGTGATACTACTCTAATGTACAGGACACAGCTCCCTGGAGCTAACTGGTCATAACATTTTGCTTATTGTAAAGGATGGGGAAAAACCAGTTAGGACCTAACCCTGGTTATCTTATTCCAAGTTTCTTAAAAAAGAAACTGATCTCTTTAGACTATCTGTTCATGCAATACCAAATGCCACTTGTGTATGACTATGGCATCTCACAAAGTAATTTGTAACAGTAATTTGGAAAGAACAAATAGCCATCAAACAACTTTCAAGAAAACAAAAACCTACTGATGGGTACTGATGGGATAAAAACAACTAATGGGTGTTTGAAAGAGAAGAGCTACTAAGATTACGGCCTAAAACTTGAGATAGACCAGGAAGTACTGGAAAACTGTACTTGCAAATTATGGTGAATGAGCTATTTCATTTAAGGAAGACAGTGTGTGGGGAGCTTAAAGAACCTTTAACAGTCAGTCTGTATACAGTTTGTCATTTTTAATTGCTACTGAAACAGGCATGATCTGAAACTGTAGCCAGAACTTAAAACAACATAGGTGAAACAGGACTATGGCAAGCTCTCTGTCACAAGACTCCTCTGACAGGCACTCCTCCTCTTTCCCACTGTTGATATTGTCCTTTAACTAAGGAACATCACTAGGAAAGGGATTCCTTGCCACTTTGTCTGGAGGGATCTTTCCCATACATGCAACATCAGACAACATTTCCTCGCTTTATGTCTCAGAGGTGTTAAAAGGTGAATGAGAAAAAAAAAATCTTAAACTCACCAAATATATACTTCATTACTGCATTTTAACTATCTTACCTGGTACAAAAAATTCATTCTCTGCAAACCAGTTGAATTCTAAGTGTATTCCCAGATGAGCAGCCTTTACTGTAACCAGAAAAACTAAGTACACAACTGAAACTGTACCTGGAAAAAACAAGAGCCAAACAAATACCATGATGTAGTAGAAAGTATTTATGCAGGGTTTCATTTCTGCTCCATCCTCCTAGTTACTAGCAGTCAAACAGTTACGGTTGGTATTCATTGCTAACAGAAGAGTAGGTCTAAACTTTTTCTTTACTTCTCTTACAGGTCAGAGAGAAAAAATAATGCACATGTACACAGTGTAAACTTCCACCAAGTTTAATATTTTTCCAGGTGCTGGTGAGAGCAGATGAAGTACCCTGTAATCCCTGTTGCTGGGCACGTAGGAAGGTCTTTAGGCACTAACAGACCAGTTCCAGCTTCCACTGCCAGGATTTCAATCTAAGCTGAGACAATGTTGATCACAGTACAATGTTCATCTAGTCACTGACTTTTTGAACCAAACAGCTCAATGAAATGTGAAATCACTGCACTTCTGAACTTTACACTGGGAGCTAGAAGTTGATAATGACATTTCAATGCTGCTGATTAAAACACTGTGTTAATTTTAACTTTGGATAATCTTTATTATAATACTGGTTTTGCACTCTATCTCATTGGTTCAGAGGCATCCAGCAGTAGTCTGCACAGCTAAAGGGCAACAAATGAGATCACAGATGAGTATAATGCTTTGCTGTGTATACCTATGGGATGGAAGGTATGGTCTTGTGTCAGATCATTTGAAAGAGACAAGGGCAGAATAGTAACTACCTAAAAATTGAAGGAAACTGAACAACAATAATTAAGGCTACTGCAATGAACCTCATGGCCAATAACGCTTCTAGTGATCAGAGAACATGCTGTAAGTAAGCAAAGACAAAAAACCAGCATTTTTACAGTTCAGAATACAGATTCAAAAAAGACATAATTTCATTCTAGCAATATCTGCAAGGTTAGAAAATAAACTGAAGAAATTATCATTTGATTACACAGAGCACAATCAAGAAATTAGGAAAATAAATGGCTCTGTACATGAAGATCAGCTAACATATTCTGTAGTTTCCTAAAGATTTCTGTTTCCATGGGTATCAAGATAAGTAAAACTCTACTGAGATAAATTTCAGCATCTCAAAATTGCCTTCCATTTTTTCTTGTCCTATAAACTTAAAAGATATACAAAAATTAAGGCAATTTTGAACAGCTTCTGAATTACATAATAATCTACTGAAGTGATGACTAATTCATATTCAGGTTTTTAAATTTCTAATGTTATATCTACCTACATAAAACCCACACCTTTTGCACAAAAGCAGTATCAAGGACCCGAATTCCTGTGCGGTATTTTCATTTAGTGCTTCCAGCAAGAGCAGATCCAAGCTCTGATAACTGTCACTATGGAACAGAGGAACAAACTAGACCTTCAAATCCCTGTCTTCTACCTCCTTTACAATGCATCTCCAACTTTTTCAACCTTTGATCCTCATCTAGTTTTCTCTTTCTTTTCATTGTGGGCTTCAGTGCTATCCCTCAGACCCCTTCTACTCCCTGAACTATGACCAGCTCCACCCATCATGCATGTGCTTTACTCACTTTACCAGCCTCACCCACCCTGGCCTTCTACCTCAAGCCATGGAACCAAGAAGTCACAATTGCTGCATCTGCACCACAGAAGAGTCCACAATATTGGAAGCTGGAACAAAGAACAGCAGCAGATAATACTGACTGACTGATGTTGTGATTAATTAATCACCTGATAGGCAGAAAATGACGTCAGGTCAGAAGCAACTAATCTTTGGAAGTAACTGCTGGTTTGAAATGTTTACCAGAGGAGGAGGAGTATGCCTGACTATACCAAGGTAGTATGTATCAAATGCTGCACAGTAGCATTTGGGAAAATCCACTGTAGATGTAATGGAATTTGTTTCACATGATTATCAAGCAAGCAAAAGGAAGAAAAATGAACTCCCTATTAACTAGTAGATTCAAGCAAAGCAGCACAGAAAGCCTGTGGAGTTAATAAACCAACCAACAACCCACTTCAAGGCATAATATGGGCTGCCAGCAAAATTCTGGAAGAGTGGCTGGAAAGCTGCCTAGTGGAGAAGGACCTGGAGGTGCTGGTCAACAGCAGCTGAATGTGGGCTGACAATGTGCCAACAGGTGGCCAAGAAGGCCAATGGCATCCTGGCCTGGATCAGCCATAGTGTGGCCAGCAGGGCCAGGGCAGGGATTGTCCCCCTGTGCTGGGCACTGATCATGCTGCCCCTGTGACACGAATACTCTGAGTTTTGGGCTCCTCAAGACAAGAAGGACATTGAGGTGCTGCAAGTGTCTAGGGAAAGGAAATGAAGCTAGTGAAGGGTCAGGAGCAAAAGTCCTGTGAGGAGCAGCTGATGGAGTTGGGGGTGTTTAGTCTGGGGAAAAGGCGGCTCAAGGGTGACCTTATCACTCTCTATACCTGCCTGAAAGGAGGCTGTGGCCAGGTGAGGCTTGGTCTCTTCTCCCAGGTAACCAGCGACAGGATGAGAGGACATAACCTCAAGCTGTGCCAGGGGAACGTTCAGATTTGGAAAATGTTCTTCTCAGAAAGGGTTGTCAAGCATTAGAATAGGCTATCCAGAGAAATGATCAGTACCATCCCTGGATGTATTTAAAAGATGTGCAGATATAGCAGTTATGAACATTGTTTAGTGGTGGACTTGACAGTGTTGGGTTAATGGTTGGACTCAATGACCTTACAGGACTTTTCCAACCTGAAACATTTTATGATTCTACTCACTGGAGTAGCTTTCACTGTCTTCTATACACTTCAGTCACAATGAACCAATGCTTTAATAGTATTTACTTACCCAGGACATTAAACTTTGCAAAGAAGGATGGAGACTTCAGATTTAGCAGGGGTAGAAGAACTGCAGTCAGGTAAAATGGTACTGTTCGTGATTTGTCCCACCATTCCTCGAAGAGTTCAAAACTTGTTCTGTTGCCAGAAGAGAACGTCACACTTCTGTTCTGTGGTGGGTGACCGCTAGCAGCACTTGGACAAATGACTGGAAGAAAGGAAAAGAAAAATATCCTCAGATGAAAAGGGTTTTACTTGCACAGAATATTTACAGCCAAGATCCCAAAATTGCTGGTGTGATTTACCTACTGAGGATTGCTCAAATGCAATGTTCAGCATCTCAGTTCCTAATTTCTATTTGTTTTTTTAATCAGGAATTCATTGCTAAGATTATACTGCTAGGCACCTTGCACTCTAATCTGCCAGTGCTACAGTTCTTCCAGCTGAGCACAACAAAGACGATAATTTATCTGAAGCCCAAGTTGTGACACAGGATCATCCTTCAAGGTCACATACCTATAAAGAGGTCTGTTCAGTGCCTATGTGCACCTGCTGGAATCAAGTCATAGCAAAACTCCCCTGCATCTGGCTGCATATTTAGCATCCTAATCTGTCCTTGCACACTTCAGTAAGATCATATCAACCAAAATCCAAGTGCACCTCTGTACAGAAGAGCCTGAGTTACTGTAAATTGCTCTACAAACAAACAAACAAAGGATGGCAGGAAAGCTACTGTAACAACTGGCAGGTTGAAAACTCATACACCAAACAAAAACACTGTTGTCATCTTTGTGCCATGACAAGGGCAAGTACATCACTGCCAGACAACACAACACAACAAACTTAAGATGTCCTCCAGTAACACTGCTCAGAGGGAACATCATACTCCTCTTACACGGAGGTTGATCAATGGCAGCACCTGAACAAGTGACTGGAACAAAATCAACCAAAAAGACCCCAAGGAACACATGCCTATGAAGCTCTGTGTTGAAATATAAAACTGTCTTATTGTTCTTAAAATGTCTTATTTAAAATCTTGGCATCCCACCATACTAAACATCCACTATCCTACACTGTCGGCATTCCTGTTCTGTCACAAAGGTGTAAAAAGCATTCTGACAAATTTCTTGCTTAAAAGAGGATTGTTTCACAAACCTTGAAAAATGCTTTTGTTCTTACTGATCTCCTTGAATGTCACGTCAAGAGTCACTCGAACATCTGGCAGCCCTTAATTTTGTGTAGCAGCTGCTTTAAATCTAGTTGGTGGAGGATAGTGTGGAATATTGTCTACTTTGCCTCCAAGTTATACCCCCTGCTGCCTAAGAATAGGAGAGAACAGCAGAAGCAGGAGAGAGCACAAATTGTTGACTAGCTGGAAAGGACTGTTAGAGAAGCAGGATTCCACACTAACTCAAATGCAAATCAACTGGTTTTCAGAATTATTTCTCAACTCCTTTGCCTGACTCCAACATCTGCTCTCCAGAAACACAGCTGCGGCTCGTGTAACACACAGCTGCCCAGCTGGTAGTGCTATGTTTCCCCATTCTTCATGCACTCAGGATAGAGAAAGCTTGCTGCTTCCTAAGAAAGCAGTATGGATTCAGTCACTATTACAGAGACAAGAAAGATTCAGGGGTTGACAATGCCTGCCTTGCTCCTGTGTTCATTCTACATTATTCTGCCTACTTAAGAACTTTGAACAGACCTATGTTCATACGTGAATGTGGTTTCTTCCCTTAGTTGTGCAAACGTCAGACTCTCCAAAAAGCACAAGCAGAGGCTCAAGTAGCCTGACTCTTGTTTCTTTTTTGCACTCAGCATCATAAAAGCTGCTCTTACATAAGTTTTTAAAAAATAATCTTGCGGCACAACTGGTGAGGAGTAAATCTGCCCCAGTCTAGATTTTGGACAGAAAACAGAACTACGGCACCTCAAATTTAGGGTGTGAAAGTTAAAATTCCTTAAGGTGATTCCTCATTGTGCAACTCCTGTTAAAAAGTTAACATTCAGGCTTTTAAGGAGGATGTATCTGGGCACACAGAAACTTCTAACTGGCTTTTTAATACTTATTTCCACCTCCACTTTTTTTACTTATTTTTTCCTTCCCCAGTCATTCAGATTTCCAACTGCGTGGTTATTTGTGGAAGTACAAATCTCAGATAGAAAAACACAGTTTTTTAAGAAACACACAGTTACAACTTATGATATATACGTTATAACTGGAATGTGGTTAGGCATTGAAACATGATAACTTGCCTTCAAACTCGCACCCCAAAACTCGAAACACAGTATTATAAGTGCTTCTTACCTTTGTTACTTCCATTGGTGCCAGGAACAATATCTGTTACATTAATGTCATGAACAAAGTCTGAAAAGAAGAAAATCTCACTGTCAATGTCTCACACCTGCTATTTGGCTTTCATCTGTTGACTTGACTAAAATTAAGTAAATACTTTGGAAAATTACATCAGAGGCACAACACAGCACCTTGCTCTCCCCCCAGACCCAAGTAAAAATGTTCGAACTATTGTAGAAGCGTTTTAAAGTAGCTCTACACTTTATTACTTTCATCTCAAAAGCCCTGTCCATTTATGAATTACCCAAGACTCCCTATCCCAGGATTCCTGTTCCACAGCTCCACTTCTCCCAGCTACTCAACTGGTAGTGTTGAACAGCAGCAGCCAATGAGATGCACCTTAAATCCAGCCTCTTTCGGAACAGAAAAAAAGGGCATGCAAACATACTCCTATTCCAGACAGTATTATACAGAAAAAGCTTCCCTTACTCATTTTCTAATATTTTCTTTTTCAGAATAGGCTCTGTGGGATGCTTTTTCCATGTTTCCATGGGAATTTCTGGAAAAAGGTTTAAGCCTCACTGTCGTACAGGCATCTCTAGTACTATTTTATTTCCAGTATTCTCCTGTAGTACTTTAGTGCTATACCACACCAGTTATTTTCAAGTTTCTGCAACCTCACCTTTATGAGGGTATTGGATAGCAATTTCATTATATTTATGTATATATACACACAGAAAAAACTCCATCAGCTCGGAAACTGAATTTGTGTGTCACTGGTTAAATTTTGCTTCTGTTGCATATGGGTGTGTTACGCACACAGAAAATCAACTGGGGCAGTCGGCCTCACATTTTTTAAATCCAATTAAATGTAGCTTGTTTCTTATAAAGAAAGCAAGAAGTCTTGTGGGAAGAAAACTGCTTCTTCTTTCTTTATTTTGATTTATGACACCCTGAATCACGAGATTCTCATACTTACTTCTACTAGTTCAGTGTATACAACAATCAGAAGATTTAACTAAAATCACTGATCACTTCCTCACTTAATCACTACTATGTGTTCCTAATTTAAAAAAAGTACCTAGCGTGAGGCATTCAAAATTAATAGCTCTTACAGAATGAAAGCACTTTCAAATTTGTTATAGATATCAACTTCTGTTTCTTCTGCATTTAGAAAGCAGTTTAGGACTAGCAATTGCATTTGTGGATTTTTTTTTCCTTAAAACAGAAACTGAACAAGACCATGCGACATCATGTTAAACAAAAGACATGATATTGTACTCAGCTAACAATTCTTGCATTCTTTGTGTGATACAGATTTCTAGACCATCCTCCCTCAGGAAATCAATTTTTTCCACCTAAATTGTATGTGCAGATGTTTTAAAAAGTCACCTGAATGTATGAGAATTAAACACAGTAGCCTGCTTACAATACTTAGAAACTCCTGGCTGGAAGATGCCATTGTGTCAAACCTACATCCTATTACACATTTTATTACCTAGTAATTAAGTATGAAAGTTAGGACAAGAAGCTAGTGATTGTTATCTCAGACCAAACAACTTACATAAGAACTTCAAACAAATACAGGTTAAGTGATAAAACAATATGCCAGTCCCATGGAAAAGCAGGACTTTCTTCCTAGAAAATAAGATCTTTTCACCATTTTAAATTTTGCTTATTAGAATTGGCATTATTTAATTTAGAATAATTTAAGATTAAAGTGTTAATCTTATTTTAAAAACCCGAAAGTCTATAATGAATTGGCTGTAACAACACATAAATTAGGTCAGCTTCAAAATACATCAGTCATTAACCAATATAGTAAAATATGTGCTATAGGGATGGTGGGAATTCTAATCAAACACTGTTTAACAGGCTTAACTGTCTGTGCTACTATTTGCCTCAGACGTAACTCTCAAAACAGAATCTCTTAAATCTTAGTCGACCTATTCAGTGCTATGAGTCAGATTTTCAAAGCTCTCAATTCCATCATCTATTCCCACAACTCTACATTGATTACATGCACAAATGCTTGCGTGCCTGTGCATGTAGCAGGGTATAAAAACCCCACGTGTTTTCTTCTATAGCAATGCCACACTAAGAATCATTTTTATTGTGAAACAGTTCATTGTTTCCTCATGGACCCTTGCAAAAACTTCCTATATGGCAATACTTTAAGTGTGTTTGTTGAAATCTATAATGAAACCACATTTTTTCCATTATTCTGAATAATTTTAACAGTCCACCCTGTTATATGGGTGTTCAAATAGACAGACGCATGCAAACAAAGGGAGAGTGAAAATAGAGTGGAAACAACACAACTAGGTTTAGATTGTTTAAGCTATACCAAGAAAACTACACTTTGAGAGAGAAATTGAAAAAGTGTCTTTGAAAACACCCAGGACTTTGCCCGTAACACCACACATAGTTACTCATTCCTAACTAATTTTTCAAGCAACGTAGCAGGAAAATCAAGATTACATAAAATGGACAATCCCTTTTCAATATAAAGCAGTCTTGATCTCTACAAAGGACTGCTGTAAAACTTAACCAAAAATGTATACTTACTGTATATAAATTTCCCTGTGTTGAACAGGAAGTTGGACATAAGTACCCAATAAACAACCATGGCTCCAACAAGTGATACCATAGAAAATAAGAGGCTTGACCATTGACCAAAGGATCCAAAGTAATGCTTGCAAACATCTGGGAATTCCCAGTTTGAGGTATCCGTTAAAGCTGAAAAAGATACAAAAACCAAAAATAAATCTAAACAAAATGTTAGAGTCAGTAGAACTATTCATGACAAAATGTGGGGGTATTTAAGAACATTCTGACACACATTCCCACACCTTCACAGACGAAGAAAATTGCCAACAACTTACAAATATAGCACTCATTAAGTGTTTGACTGAAGAAGCCTAAAGTAGAGACTTTTATTGTGGCCATACTACTACTTTTGAATACTTTCAGCAGCTCTGAAATAAGACATGGCAAAAAATGCCACCATGCATTTGCAGCTAAAGCCTTTTGCAGGAGTTATGGCAACGTAGGCCAGACCATGAACTATTCCAACAATGCCCTTCAATGAGTTCAATGACAACCTGAAGGTCCTAATGGCCTTTATTTGAGCAAGTGAGAGGTTACTTTATGCACAGAAGTACCAACCAAAGAAGAGCTGCAAGGTGAGTTTTGAACAATAAAAGTACATTCTAATTAGAGCCACTGTCAATGACTGCTTCAGCTGCTGACTGTACTTAAAGTGCTTTCAACCCAGAACAGACACAAATATTGGGGTAATACAGGCATACAACACAAGGGGATACAGCTACAGCCCATGCTGTTCCACTGTGCAAGTTGATCAGATGAGTAGAAAACTGGACAGGGCTTATGGAGAAAAGATGCCTCTAACCCGCCAAGCACCCAAAAATTTAGTAAGTGAACATCTGCTTGCTAAGAGTTTGTGTTTGGCTACCATACTTAGGTCCCAAGCAACTGAAGGAATATCTAGTAAGGGAAGACAGTCATTTAGCATACAGAGCTTAGACACAGACTACAAAAACAGAGAGATATTCAAAGAATAGCTTTTATTAGCAGGTCAGGTCTAACATACAGTAAAGACACATATAAACACACTCTATTACATATTGGTATTTCACATTTAAAGTGTTTGCATGATGAAGCGTTGGATGTCTTACGTATCATTTGCCGTGATTTCACAACTCTGTAACAGCAATAAAGAGTCAAAATGCCCATCAG
>WEKY01030841.1:0-39454 GCA_013390045.1 Picathartes gymnocephalus
ACAAAAAAACCCCAATGAAACAAGAAAGTCATTATTTGCAACCAAACACAAGTCTTAGTTAATATTTTTTTTTAACTCCCCAAACTAGCCTAAGAGTTTTTTTGTCAATCTGGGGTAATCTGGAGGATATTTAGAAGCAAAGTCAGTGAACTTTTGAATATGATCTTCTGTTATACATTATTTAGTATTCTGCCTCCACCTGGAAAATCAACTTAATATTAACCTAATGTCAGTGTATCATTCCAACTTGTCTATAACCTTCTTATCTCCATCAGAAACTTCCTGATAATGTGGGCACTGGCATCTCATCTCATAGACATCACATGTCTATGAGCTGGTATGGAGTCAATATTCTGGGTGTGCTGACCAAGAGTGAGAGATAATAATTCTGTTCATGTAATAGGGATTAATCTTCCACTGCAGTAAGGAATGCCTCTAAACTGTACAAGATTCATCATGCAGACCAGCCTAGCACTTGTAAGAGTATGCACGCAGGTGGACATCCCTGCCATGCAGCTACACTAACAAAACAACAACACAAGAAATTATAAGAGTTCTACGAAGAGCAAAAGGGGGATAATGCATGTGTAGACATCTAATTCTGACAAGGCTACATTAGCAAGATAGTAACATAAGAAGTAGTAGAAATGAGAACTATGATTGATAACAGAAGGGAGTCACTAACTTAAAGGAACTAGGTAGAAATTTCCAGCGCAAACATATCAGAAGTGCTGAAGAGGTATTAAATTAGGGACAACAGGAAAGAGTAAATACAAAAAGCCTGTTTATTTGGGAGTGGATGAGAGTGGTAAAGGGAAAAAATTGAGAAGATGAAAAGGGTGAAAAAGGGAATGTAAGCAGATATGTCATTTAACTAGCAGTTTAGCAGTATCTGTTGGGTAGTTTTCTGTTGATCCCACTTGGAGAAGGCAAATAAATCTGTTATTATTCTGATAATATGTGTCTGACTTCTTTTCTGTGGTGAGTGGGGGTACTGGAGGAGTTTTTTCTAAAACTAGTTAGGGAATACGTGAAGGGGATGGACCAATCCTAGTACCTGTGGTATTGAACTTTTAGCAGAATCCATATTCAGGGTTAGGCATTGAAGCTCTCAATAAATAGACTTACAAAGGCTAGCAAGGCAAACAATCCATTTCTAAATGCTGAGAAACACTCAGTCCCTTATGCTAAGTTAAATTCAGTATTGAGTATGGCTGCTGGCTGCCAAAACTGCTTGTCACTTATCTGTATTAGCATGGAAATAGTGACGGCACATATTTACTCAATCCTATAATGGTTATATGTGTTTGGGAGACTTAGATTTGGTTCTGTTCCTTACCTGAATTAGACCCACATCTTCCCCAGCATAAAAAGAAATTGTATCACATGGACATCTCCTGATCTCTTTTGGGATATTTTCTGCAAAATACTTCTAAAATTACTGGTTCAAAATTGATGTTTAACAGTCTTCTATGTATGCCTAGAGGCTTAGATAGCCTCACCAGGGTTATAAGGAAATTTGGAGTTCATAAGGTCTGAATGTGCAAGAGTCATTATCAAACCTCAAGCACGTGTGTGGGTTTTGTCTGTGTTCTAGTTGTAATGCTAAAGACCCCAGATACCTTGTCTTGAGCACAGCTACCTTTTCGGTTGGGTTCATCATTTTTAGAATCAGCAGGAATTTTGCAGTAATTTTGTACTTTGCTGACTACAGCTGAATGTCTTACAATAGTTTTCTGAAACAGAAGACAATATACAACACAGAATTTGCTGTACAATACAGAAACTCAGCATATGCTGTTTACAGTCTTCAGTATCACAAGGCTCCAGTGACTGATACGTGCTTTAGAGGCACTGAGAATTTCTACAAGTTCATAGTCTTAAGTGGTCTGTGATTGTCCTGCTGTGAAATTACAGGAGCAGCATACTTTGTAGCAAGTTCCATTCTAAGTTTTTCCCGTTCCACTTGTAAAAGGAAACAAGTAACACTTCATTTATTGTCTTCTAAATTAAACAGTTGTAGAATTACTATAATGTGCCCAGTGACTTCCATGTTGCTGTCTAGAAGCTGATAAAACTGAAATCTTCTCATAATGTCCTGCTGAGACAGAGGCTTGGATTTTTTGTTGATCTGAACATTTTCCGTATAATTTCTCTCTTGCTTTTTATTCTACCAACAATCTTTTTTGCTGCATGACCACTTCCCATAAGCAAAGCAGACAATCTAATTTTAAGTGTCCTCTAATATGTGGTAATGCTAGACTCATTTAATTAGACTTCTTCATATATTTCAGTGTAGTGTACAGGCCTTGATTATGTTTCATATCAGATTTTTAGTTTACTCAAGTTATTGGCAGTTTTGCCAATAGAAAAAATTCTCAACAAAATGTTGAGAATTATCCTGACATTAGAAAACAGAAGATGTACTCACAGGCCTACAGTATATGTATCATGAAGAGAAGCTGAGACAGCATTGTCTCACAAAGAGAAGGCTAAGGAGCAACCTGATAGTAGCTTACAGCTTTCTGAAGAACAGATACAAAAATGCAGAGACAACCTTTCCTCAGCTGTGGCAAATGGCACAAGAGGAAATAGCCAGGTGGGACATCAGGAGAAACTACACAAGGAGCTTGGTGTAACACTGAAACAGGTTGCCCATGGATGGTGTGGACATTTTAGGAAGTTTTGAAGACCTGACTAGTCAAACCAATGGCTAACATATGTCAGTGCTGGGGATAGTAATGTTTGGATGGGGAGGCTGCATAACGTGCCCCTCTGAAGTTCCTTCCAAACAACATTTCTCTAACCCTGTGATATAATTCTGTCATTCTCCCTTCTTAATTTAGTGGAAATGCATGTGGAAAAGATTTGTGGATTTTTTTTCAAAAAATGGGTAATTATGCTGATTGCTAAAATAGTTTAACAGAACTGCATTTGTTTTTCTACAGAAAACAAGCACGTACATGAAGAGCAATAAGGCCTCATTGTAGAGTAAAGATTCAATCCATTCCTTCCTTTTTCCTGTGAAAAACATGGTGATGATGGAAGGTCAGAGACTGTAAATCACCTACATGGAGCCTTAGGTTCTAAAGGGGATATGGACTGCGACTCAAAGTCTTGGACTTTTATGAGAGATGTTTTATTCCCCACCCAAAAACTTCTTTTGCTTTTTATCTTTCCATTATTCAAGGAGCATTACTGAATTATTAGCCAATGATTATAATTCTTTTCTTATCCAAAACTGAAATCTTTATTCCCCCTATTAGAGTGCAGAGAGACAATACCAGTAAAGGAGCATTCAATGAAATTCCTCCATGCACATTCACACCCAAAACAAACTACTGCAGCAGACAGAACACTCCCATGAGAATGTGTTCTCCCTCCTTTCTTGCATCCACTTCCTTCAGCCATATAATGTAATATTTGATTGTTGGCATAGAAGAGCTACCTGCAACAATGCAGCCAGGGATATCCTAGCACTGAATGGCCAGGCTCTGAGCCCACTCTGATGGGAAGAGAGTGTGCTTGCTGCTGTCTGTGTTATACAGAGAAGGTGTGCATATAATGCATTATTTTTAAGATTCACATGAAGAATGAAATAAAACCTATGGGAAGAAATCAAATCTGGCATTTACCAATATAGCAAAATCTATCAGATTGAATAATTAATTTTTTATTGGACTAAATCTATGTACTAAATCTATGTACCAACCTTGCTTGGTAAGGTAATATTACAGGCATGATTTATGGGCTCAGTAAACACAGATTACCTACCATGCTTGTCAATCTTTGCATTGCATTGATTGTTTACAAAAATAGCTTTAAAAGTAAGTAAGGGTATACTTCATGATTCCCTTAAGAATGTGTATGGACTTACTATAGAGTAGACATCTCCAAGATGACGTTTCAGAGCTTTAGCGAGGAAAAATGTTGCAGTAGGTTTTTGTGTATGATTGGTATGTTCCAGATTCCCCACTTCTCTCCTCTTTATACTTGGTTTGTCCCTCATTTGATTGTCACATAAGCTCTGCCCCTGTTGCTCTGTTATCCCTCTCTCTCCCTTGTCAGTTTCCTCGAGCCCTGCCTCCCTAGCTAGAAGTTACCCATTGGTTCAACTGTATGTATCCCCGTCTCCCTGCTTATTCATTTGTTATTGTGTAAGTCCGTCTTTCCTGAGACCCACCTCTGTTGTACCCTCATTGGTTCAGTCCCATGCTCCACCCCTGTCAGCTAGCCATATAAAATCCTATGTCACTGTTCCTCCTCAGCCATTTGGAGCCAGATCTCACTGAGGATAGCTCCTTGTGGTTAGGGCTCCCAGATCTCTGTCCCTTCAACAAATAAACCAAGATTGGAACATCAGAGACTGGAGTCCGCCCTCATTATTTTCTCCACCAGCAGCCGCTTTCCACTCTCTCCTTGCCTGGCTTTGGTTAGCTTGCCACTGCCTTGGGGGTCTGCTCGGAGGAGTGCCGCCCGAACGGACCCAAAGAGAGACAACCTCGGAAGTCGTGGCCACCGGCTACCAAGAGGCAGCCCGGAGGAGCTGCAACAGAAAAACTTTTGGATCCCAGTTGAGTTCTTTATTGTACAGGTCTGCTGTGCTAAATATGCATCTCATGAAGAGAAAGTTGGGTACTGAATAATGAATTCTGCCAAAGCCTCAAGCTTTGTTGGACTTTTCCCTATAAATTTCTGATGAATTGGTAATGCTGCACTAAAGAAATAGATTAGAAACTGGCTGATCCCCTTCACAATAGTGACCTCAATTTTGTAGATGCTACGAATCACAAACTAATCAGTCTCCTTCTTTTCATTAGAGACAAGCATTTTATTTTACTTCTGATACGTATTTATTTTTTCCCAAGGATCTTTTTAGATTCTATCAACAAGTAAGTCCATTTTCCCTAAGGTATATTGTGATTTCTCAGCTTCTGAAGCAAAAAGGTATAGAGGAGGCTATGGCGTGAGTTAATTTATTTACAAGTACCTGCTTCTACTGATTAATGTTGGTCTGAACCAGAAGGAATCTGCTTTTGGGTTTTGTCATTAAAAATGTGAAAGCAGTTCTTTCTCAGGCATGTCATAGCTATTTTACAGTCCACAGGAAGAAGAAAACTGTCTATTTTTCTGTCCTTAAACCTAACCTCTGTTGTTGACTAGCAGTATGATGTTGGCCAGACATTTCAGGTCTTGATATTCCTACAATCTGCCCATTGATATTTGCTAATGATCTTACTCCAAGTTTACTGTAG
Organism: Picathartes gymnocephalus; assembly: GCA_013390045.1. Lineage (NCBI taxonomy): Eukaryota > Metazoa > Chordata > Aves > Passeriformes > Picathartidae > Picathartes > Picathartes gymnocephalus. The sequence goes on from WEKY01030841.1 coordinate 5,256, forward strand.
TGCAACTCAGAGTAAAAGCCTATCTTTTTTTGCACTAGTTTCCCATCCTGTGCACTAGAATGGTTTTTATTGTCATCCTTGGAATTGTAGGGAGAAGTAGTTTCCCTTTCTGCAAGAACTTCTGTACGAAACTGTACATTCTGCATCAGCTTAGAGGACAGCCTACTCAATCTATGACCTCCATTACTCTAAAATGTAAAAAAAAAATATTTCATTTCCTTTGCATTTAGCAATATCTGGTGTTTTCAATCCTAGCATGCTCACCTCCCCATTAATTTACCAGAGACAATGCCAAGGTGAACCCAACTTCTGTTTAGACAGTTGTGGAAATTCAACATTGTGAGAAAGCTGTGAGGAAGTCTATAGCAGAGTCATAAGGAAAAACATGGAAACATAAAATCCTAAAGGAAACACAAGGATTTGGAGACTGACAAGAACTGCCCAGCAGAAGCTCGTTGTGTGTCTCCTTGACATAGCCCCGCAGCTCACTGAAGCCCTTAGATATCTCTTACATCTGTTAGACAATGAAGGATTGCTTTATACCTTGAAACCAGATATATTTTGATCACGGCACCTCTTTGTGTGTGCCTAATTGTGCCTGAACAGTATGACATAGTTACAAGAGCATCATGAATCATCACAAGTATAAAAATACTAAGGACTTGTTCCAGCCTATCTGCAACCAGACTGATTAGCAAGCGAGAGACGAAAAGGGAGACTGATTTTCCTTTGTCTTTTGCGCACTTTTCCAAATGTTTTAGTAATATCAGGATATGTGCTGATATCTATTATAGTCTATTTGGTGCACCATTTATGAACAGTTGAAATAGTATCCACCATCACTATCAGGAAGTTATACATTCTCAGTTTTCATCAAGAACAATAAAAGCTCTACCCTAATACAAGTGAATCTACTGAAAAGATCTCTATTGAGTTGGATGGGGATGGAACCGTGTCCAAATGAGGTAGAAAATTATTTTCTCTCTTTGCTGTTTATTAGAAATTAATCTGAAGAACAGCTGACTTTAAAAGAAAATAATGAAAATAGTTTATTCACTCTAATTGCTCTGATGATATAGAAATACTAGGATCTGACTAGTCGGTGTGAAAGAAATATTTTGGACTGACTGAAAATCTTCTTTCCTTTTCCTTGCTATTAAATTTCAGTTCACATTCCATAATAATGGAATGTAGCTTTATAAAATGCCCACTGCATGAGAAAATGGATAAGCAAAACAAAACAAGCACCTCTGAGATTAAGGCATTGACTGAGTTCTCTGTGTTTGTATTCAAACGTATAGAGAACAGTGCAATTTCCTCTTCTCCGTACTTCTAACTAACTCTAAGCTATGCAATGCTCTTTCAGTGATCCAAGTTAACTGAAATCTGAGACATAGCAGTTTAAGTCAGCTTTGTATTCCTGAAATTGAAAACAGCTCACCCTTGTCGTTTGATTCTTCCTGGACATCTTATCTATTTGTGCCTATGCCTGCACTAAATTTGCATTCCACCAGTTATTTGTTTTTAAATGTCATACACTTAAGCACATCCTGAACATACTAAAGTAGAACAGAAAAACAATTTCTACTTCCTCCAAAGTTTTATGACTTTTGAGATCTAATTCTCCCTCAAATTTCCAGCACTAAGGTTGTACTGCTGTTCATTCAAATGGAACAGGAATTTCTATTTCTGTTTTGAACAAATATGCAGACTTGTAAAAAAAAAGTTATCTCAGACAAAAACTTTGCACCATATCTATCAAAAAAAAAAAAAAAAAATCACTTGTGCATCTATTTGCTAAAATGGAGTATGCCCTATCAGGGACAAAGAAGTTAGTAAAATAGTCAGTAATAAACAGAATATCAAGAGCATATGATGGATTGTAAAGGTACTGCTGACATGCACATTGTCTTGTCACACTGGACTGCAGAATAAAATGTTAGTGGAATTTACTGCAAAAATATTTCTGGAATGCATTGGGCTGATTACACAGTAACAGATTGACCAACAGAGTTAAAGATATTTGGTTATTCAAAACATCACAGGCTATTTATAAAATAAAGCCTTTTATTGAGTTAGCTCACAACTAATGAACAAGTGTCTTGTTGAGGTCAAATAAACAATTTACTGAGCTCCATGTAATGGGGAACAGTGTGCTTAATCTAATTCTGTCATCCAGGCTGGTTGCATATCTCTCACTCATTGCTGTGGACAGCGATTGTGAATTGAAAAGTCAGAAAACATGCAGAATATACTGAATTTTTTACAAGAAATTAGGACCCATCACATATTGAGGATACTGAATCTCTGGGTAAGAGTTATTCAGTAGCTCAGACTCGGAGTCTGGATTTCAGCAGTATTGATTTTTGGTAGAGTCCTTTTTCTAACAGTTGTTGTGGGACAAAGGAGCTAAATTTTCCTGAAATTCATCCTATCTCACAGTACACTGGCCAATGTACACAGGTGTGAGTGCGGGGTGTGGACCTGGCTCAAAGACCTCTACTACTCTGAGCTGCCTCACATAGGATGCATCCCTCACATCAATAAACAGTGTAAATGTGTTCCAGTCCTGCTGTACTTTATGTCTCTCATATTTTAAAACTGAGACTCCTAAGCAAGGAATGGGAGTTGTCACATTTGTTCATACCCATCTTGGCCTTAGAACAGCTGTGCTTTCCACTCTTCTGGTTGCTCACTGGCGGTTTTAATGAGGATCATCAAAGGAAGACAGACACTCTGCCTGAGGTTTTTTTTCTGCCCTCCCCCTGCTAGGGAGATGTGCTCACTGGGAAGATGTGAGGTGTTGTACAGTGACAGGGAAAAGGCAGAGGAGTCTGGAGGCTGCCCATGAAGCTCCACCAGATTTTTTCATATCCCATCTTTTGTCATTAGGCCACCCCATCTGATACAAAGTCCATTGTGTTTAAAGACTGGGGAACATGCATGTGGGGACCATGTGTCCAAGTAAAAAGAAAACTTGCTAATTTGGGAAATGAGATTTCACCTGACTATTTTTGTGAGAATTCACTTTAGGTTCCATCATCTGATTGCCTGAATTTTTAAGAAAAATTTTAAGAAACTAAATTCTCCTCACAGCATGTTTATGAAATGCGAAAGTATCATTATCCTTGCTGAGAGGTCTCTGGGCCAGATGTTGAAAGATGCCTGTACCTAAAGGAAATCAGTGGGATATATCACTAAGCACCTTTAGGATTCAAAGCCCAAATGTCTGCCCAAGGTCTGACAGGAAATCCAGCAAAGTGACCGAGTGGAACTCATGTGGACTAAGTCTCAACCCAGTGTTTTAGCCACAATTCCTTTTTTTTAACAGAAAAAACCCTTATCCACTTAACTCCTTGAACTGCTCGAAAAATTTTGGTAAACATATGTAAACAATTTATGTAACAACTGATACTGTAGCTACCCATTGCCCAGTTTATTCACATCTGAACACATGACATTACATACATAGGGATTTGTAGGCACAAAGGATATTATTACTGTTGCCATGCATTGTATTTACATTGTGTATTTTCCTTAAATGTGCAGCGTTGTTTAGTTAAGCCATCAGAATGCAAACACCACTGGCACAGCTAGAAAACATTCAAGTGCCCAAGTACACAAAGAATGCAAACTGTGCAGTAAAGCACACCAAGCCCAACAAGCTCATTAGTACCATACTGCAGTGATTACAAAGAAAAGTGACTTCTGAGGTACAGTAGTCAGGCCATACAGAGGGAAAGCTTTGCAGTGTTTTAATGCAATGATATATTTAATGCAATTGTGTGCTGCCACAGTAGTCATATTTCACCAGCATAAGCTGCTCTGGGAAAGAGGCACTATTCTCTGCTTGTACCTTGCCTGGGTATCATTTTTGATTAGCCATTAGGCACTGCATAATAATCATGAGGATGAGGATAATAATTCTAAGGATAAGAATTATGGTTGGCCAGACCAAAGTCCCATCTATCTCTGTATCCCTTTTCTGATAAAAGTCAGAATTAGATTGTTAAGCAAAAAACGTGAGAAAACAGACATGTATAGGGTGACTCCTTCCTTGGTATGGCCTTTGAGATTCCAGCAATCAGCAGTAAAGATGTGAAAATTGGAACTAGGCTCCATGGGGATCTTCTAGCAGTTTGATTTGCATCATGGTCTCTGTTGTAACTTAATGACTCAAAACCAGATAACCAGCTGTCTGTTGTCAGTGTATCTGCCTCCAACATCCCTGCCAGTACATACACATATATGCATATATACACACACAGAAAAAACAACCATACGCTGGTATATGCCAGTGGTATATGCCACCTACCACTAAAAGATAGTGCAAGTCTACAGTACAGTGATTTGAATACTGAGAGAAAAGTTAAAGTTTTAAAGGAAAGTCACCATGTGACTGTCATGCCATCAGAAACCTTTTAAACCCTTTGAGACAGAGGATGGACTAAATGTCCTCTTGGTCCTCTTTCTGCACTGATTTTTTTTTCCATGAATCTATGATTATTCAGCTGCTACAACAGCTAGAAAGTTCAGTTTTAATTAATTTGAAAGAGGAAAATGTCTTTCATTCTGCTTGAAAATGTAACACACATAATGTTTCATCTGGTGGAACCAGATGAAGACCTGTAAAAGCTCTGGTCATGTAGGGGCCACAGCTCTTCAATAAGCCCTAGCCATAGCCTAGGAACTGAACAGCCATACCTACGTCTTCTGGCCATGAGCAGCACAGAGAGAAGCATGATTTATCTTAGCAAAAACACCTCTACGTTATTCACCAAACAAAGGTTGTGCGTTCAGTGGACATTTCTGTGGAGGTTCTTTCTGCACGTCAGGGTATTCTTAGCAACTGACCTTAACAACTGATCTGAGCTTCCTCCTTTGCAGCAGGACCCAAGCAATAAATCAGACTGGTGTGCTGGAAAGAGAGAATTTAAATATATAGGCAGAGACGGTGGTGAAACAAACTGCAAAGTGCTCCATTAAACATATCACCTCAATGTCTGCCCTCAGAAATTCATGTGTCCAGGGTGATCTCTTTTGAGAAGTGGTCCTTTTTATAAGGCAGGAAGCATTAGGTATGCTCATATCTCAGTCAAAGAGTTTCCTACGCAGTGCCAATAGTTATTCAGCAGTACTCATTATGCAGGTGAGCTACATCACAGTGCTGCTACTCTGCAACACTCTGCAGATCTCTATGCACCATGTGCACAATGTCTGAAATATAAGCAAATTTATGCTGCACTCATCCTTTTTGTGGTTATTAGTGTCACTTAGTATCATCTTCCTGCAGCAAATTGACTCACCAAGCAAAATGCACAAGTGCATTTTAAAGCGGATCACGTTATCACGCCTACTTCTTCTGAAGAGCCAAGTGTCATTACTACTTTTCACAAGGAATAACTGCCTAAACTGTTTCACATTCTGCAGTGCATCAACAGTGCTCTTCCTCCACTCAGTTTGCAGCTCAGAAGAGTGATGGAACAGTAATGCATGTCTATCTCATTGTTCTACATGGAAAGAGAAAATCTAGTGCTCACTTTATGCTTCTTTAAAAGTTAGAGTATTTGTTTCTGGAGTCTTTTCATCAAGATATGCTGTTGTATATCATCTCTAAGGCCCTGATCATATTTCAGGTGTCAACAAGGTATTTGCGTTAAAATTACTATGTTTACTCAAAAAGCATATTAGAGGCTTCTCTCTCAACGCTACTGATTAGATGACATATCCTACGTGCACAGTTAATTTCACAGTCATGTGTAGACCAAAGGGACTAATGATGGCCAAGTGCTGATAGGATTTTACTTCCAAAATATTTTCACATTATTCACTAGCACTCTGTCTTCCTCTTTGTGTATTTTCCAGAAGGTAGATGGAGTATCAAAGAAATACAAGAGTGCAGACGTTAAATGGTAAGATTATGACTAAAACCATGAACATGGAACCAGAAACCAAGAAATAAAAAAGAAGAATTTTGGCTAAGAAACAGGGTGAGAAGAGTTGCTAAGGGTCAGAATTGAGAACAACCAGCAATTTACTAAGCTGAAGAGCAAAGCCAGAGCCCAGTAAAACTACATATTATACATTTAGATCTGAGAAAAAAAGCTGCCAGTGCTTGAGCTAGACAAACTATGGCCACTCAATGTCCAGAGATGAGGGTTAAACAAACCAGAAAATAACCAAAGGAAAAAAGTTTTAGCCAGGGATTACATTATGCAACCACACATTGAAAGAGCTTCTTATGCTTGATTGCTACAGCTGTGTCTGCCCAGAATTTTATCTGGGTCACCAGCCTTCTGGGACGCTGCCTGTGGTAGCCTGGTGGCCTTTTGCATTTTGCTCAGGAGTGCTTGTCAAGAGGCTGTCAGGAAAACCACCAAAGTAGGCACTTGAACTCAGATCTCAGTGACTTTTGATGGAACTGACCAATCTTTGTGCTTTTAAAAATCCACCCCTTGTTCTCTGCAAAGTGGTGGGTACCTACATGGTCTGTTATGTTTACAACTACGAGTGTTTGGTGTTTCGTGACCTCTTCTCACTCATTATCATTTCACCTAAAGTAATGGCAAAAGAAAGGCAATGATTCTTTCTTTTTGCAATTGTAACTGAAATTCTACCAGAGCAGAGGGTAGGTGTTGGCCAAGGTGTTTATTATGCAACTGTATGCAGATCACTGTGAATTGCATCGTCCATCTAGTTCAGTGGTGCAGCACCAAGGTCACTGGGCAGTTTTAAGCTAATGATGCAGCCATAAATCTAATAAATGTGATTGGTAATCACAGCAAATGTATTGTCATTGTTGCAGATGTTATTCTCTCAAAAGCACTTGGCAAACAACTAAAACACAGCCCTTGTGCTTGCTTTGACCTCTCCTGAGAACGCACCATCAGGAACATTGAGGAGGTGAGATTGTTTAAGAAGATAAGTCACGGCCTACAGCTACAGAATTGGTACTGCTCATAGCACTCTTGCAATTTGCTTAGAATAAACAGGCAAGAGGATAACTGAGTGTGAATCAGTGAAATTTTGACAGAGAGCAGAGTTTGGAACGGAACAAATCCATGTGTGATACCAACACAGGTAGAGATCAATTTCTTATTTCAATGATCAAGGCAGGTTGACATTAATTATGCAGTTGATTTTTGTAGCCATTATGCTGCAGTAACCCATTACTTGCTAATACAGTAGCCTTTTGTTATCTTTCAGGAAATACACTAACCGGTAAATGCATTGTGTCACCATGAGCTTAGTCATTATGTGCAGTGATTCCCCACAGGGCTTATCAAATGTTGCAATTACTGTTTCTTAGGAAGGATATGCATCATCTCCCAGGCTGGGTAAAGAGATGGTTGATATGATACCCTGAAAAGTGGCAATCTAGTGTTCAGAACTTGTTGCAGCTTCAGTGTCCTGCAACCTATCATATATATGCATATCTCTATTTTTACATATGTATATGTCTCTTATATTCTTATGTACCTCATGTATTCTTATCTGCCAGGCACAAAGAAACCCACAATAGTCTGACCACTAACTATGCTCTTGACAATAAGGGAGAAAAAGGAAATTTAAAATGGGCAGAATTTCTTGAATTCTTGCTTCATTTATACCCATTATTGATAGGAATAAAGTTGAGTAATTCAGTTGTACTGTAAAATTCACTTAAGATCATTCAGAACAGAAAATGCCAATATGTGAAGATGGCTGTTTAGCAAGGCACTGAAATAAAGTGGTGGCAAGAGAGGTCTAAGTCAAGACACAGAGCTGTCTTTTCTCATTCTCAAATGACATAAACAACACAGTCATGAAATGAGGTCACTGTTTTGTATATAAGCCCTCTGTGGCTTCTAAGCTAAAAAAAAACCCTAGAAAAATATTACACTTTGCTAATGGAGCATTTTCACCAAAAAGCACAGCGTGTGTCCAATTGACTGTGTCAGCAGCTTTCTGCCCTCAATTCAGCTTACCAACAGTTAAACCATTCAAGGTCATATTATAATGTATTAGAGATGACATGTGACAAGATGATTTTTGATAAAGAGTGGAACCTCGGTACTACTGAACTGGCCAGGGAGATGAGGTCTCCAGATGCAACCTGACGTTTTGTCAGCAGCTGCTAGTCAGATATAAAACCATTTTATTACCCTTGCACAGTCAGCCGCATGCTATAGTTTCCTCTCACTCAAAATATGTTCTCTTTCATACCCTCCTGCATTTAGTTGCAATAGAACAGCAAAATGTTTATTTTACAGCAGAATGCTGCATGCTTGTTTCTGAGGGTGACCTTGAGTATGCCTGGCACACAAGAAGTGCAGTGGAAGGCAGGCAAACACTTTTTCTCCTACACCTCTGCCATACTGCCTGTGTCCAATACTTATATCACCCTTTGAATTAAAAGAAAGGACCTACATAAGTGCCCATTTTTGTGTGTGAATGCACAATCAGAACAGTTCATGTGCATGTTATGAAGAAGAATAAGAAACCAAAGACAGACTGGAAAATGTCACTCTCCAAAACCATAAATAATTTTTTCTTTATGTTACGAAGCTTATTTGTAAGTCTCAGGAACTCTTTGGAGTGGGAAGCATTAATTAAAAATCAGTATGTGACCCATCACTATTTTATAATCCTCTCTTTTGCAAGTTGAAAGTAACAGTTTGCCAGGCTTGGATTTAAACTTTCATGGAAAGATATGAGGGAGTTAAATACGATGGCCCAAGCAATAGAAAAGACAAGAAAGGTAGATGATGTTGGGAAAGCCTGTCTAGAGAGTTAGAACAAGAGCTTATTGACAAATATACATGTTTAAATTGATCTTATATCAAAATAACATTTATTTTTTTATGAACTAACTGTTTGTGATAGTGACCATAATATTTTTAGATTTAGGAAGTACACACAAGAATAATATGGTAAAAAGTATCACCATGGCTATGCTGACCTTGAGAAAGGAGACCTGGGTAATAATGAGGATCTTGTTTCAGAGAAGTAGAAGGACATCTAAGACAGTTAAACCCTCTCAGTCGGCATAGAGAGTCCTGAAGGACACCATACTGGGAGCACAGCACCAGCATGTACCACTTACTGGAGATCCCTCGGGAACAGGTAAAAGGAAATTGGCACAGAAAAGCAGTAAAGCAAGGGAAGTTACTGGAATTAAGATCTTAGCATTCATAATTATGAAGATGTGTCTCAGTGAAGAAAAGGAAGAAGCTACAAATTCTAAGAGAATAAACATAAAACTGTAATTAGACTACCATTTCTTTTGTAAACATTGTGGCAAAATTTCAAGGTGCTCATTTTCCCCATAAGTAATTTGACTCGTCTATGACATCAAAAGACAAGTTGATTGCTCAATTCACTGCTTCCTCTACCATTCATATCATGCAGATCAAGATGAGAATGAACATAAAATGCTGCGGAATAGAGCCATTTTATATTTGTTTTAGACAGTATGAGTGATAATAGGAAGTGTAGGACAAAAATGGATCTAAATGTTTCTAAACCATCTATTCTGAACTCTACAACTAGTGCAACCATATGAATCTGTCCCCATTCAGAGATGAGAATTCCATTAATGCATGGTAAATCAACGAGCCTGATTTTTATATCCATACCCTGCAGTCTCTTGACATGTTTATCTGTGCCTTATTACTGTCAGATTTCCTCCCTGATACAGCAGGGCCAAATCTGTCATATTTACAGCTGCTGATCTTCCAAATTCACACAATTCTCACTTATATGCAACTAGATCCTGCCTAGTTACACCCACAATTTGCTCCAGGGTCATGCCTCCCACTTGGCCTCTCTGTTCCTGTTTTCATAGCCTTGCAGTAAAGAAATGGATAAATGCAGCATTTTTTCCATAAATGAGTTGTGATTTTTTAAGGAATTGGCTCAGTATACATTACCTTCTGTTTATTTCTCATGACCTCTAGTCTGAACTACTTCTGCTGGAATTCAGTAAAATGAATTCCAGAATGGCTTACATAAGAGTTCTTAAAAAAAAATCCCAAATATGACAGCAATGGGAAATATTTTTACCAAAGGCTCTTTCAATTCAAAAAGAGAGTCACTAGCTTGAGGATAAACTGATCATCTAATTTGCCTCTGACCTGAAAAGGATTAGGAACACAATTACTTTTCTATATTCTTGAGCAGTTTTGCCATACTAAGCTTCTGCATAAGTGCTTGCAGCATCAGGACCCTCTGTCCCAGAATCACTGGTCCTCTGCCTAGGAAGAAAATATTTTGTAAACAATTCAACAAAGAGTTCAAAACAATCAATTAATTGAGGATAATCAGGATATAAGAATATGCACCAAGAAGACACCATAAGACACTGAAGAAATAATCTGCTGCCATTCATTTCCCTCACATTTCCATTTATTTCATCTATTTACTTTTCCTAACTCTTTCTACACCTACCTTAATTTTCTCTTCCACTTCATACTCAGATTTTTTTCATGTTGTGTCTGCACACATCTCCAATTCCTCTTGATGGCTCGATATTTCTAATACTGTATTTTAAAATATCATCTCGTGCATGTTGTGCTTCATTGCCATTATAAAGATGTTTGGTTCCTTTAAAACTAAAAACAGCAAATAGATTTTTGAGGGGCAGATAAAATTATGGAGGTTTGTATTTTGCTTGTTCAAACACTGTTCTGCACTTCAGGAGGCATTTTTAGGGGTTGCCTTTACTTTGTGTGATGCTTTCCTGCAGTTACAGCAGGCAGTGGTTTAGGGGAAGTTTTAAAATATAACATTACTGTGCATTAAAAACAGTACATTGGTGTTTTGGACACCAGCACCTCTTAAAAAAAAGAAAAAAGTGAAAACAAGACAACATCCCTAGGTCCCCTCTGTTGTATCAACCTGTTCCTGGCCAATGTCACAAAACAGGGTCACTCAGTCTTCTATCACAAAAAAAACCAAAAACAAAACAAAACAAAAAAAAAAAAAAAAAAAAAAAAAAAAAAAAAAAAAAAAAAAAAAACAAAAAAAAAAAAAAAAAAAAAAAAAAAAAAAACAAAACAAAAAAAAAAAACCNAAGCTGTTTTTATTTTTAAAACAAATAAGTATGCATTTCTGCTTGATTTACTATGTCCATTAAATATTTACATAATTGCATTCTAGTTACTCTCTAGCATATGTAAATTATTTTATTATATTATTTATTCATTTTAAATAGAACAGAATTTTTATTTAATTTATAATTTATTTCTTTTTTTTTCACTTTTACTACCGTCTCAATACAATTTCTTTTCTTTAAGCTGTAAGACTATCAAAACACCATTATTTTGAGGCCATCTACCTATTAGCTTGATTTTTTATTCCATTATCAGCCATTATGAAAAATCCAGTAAGTCATAGAATCTAATTTTGTTAATGGAACTTAATGCAACTCTAGGCAATCTGAAAATAAGTAAATATTTTCCCCTTGCCACCCCTTGCCCCTCCAACACTCATGAACAGACTGTGAGAAGACTACCAGAAAATGCATCTCAGAAAACTGTTAGAAGTGCAAAAAGTCCATAAAGTAAAGCACATGGGTATGCAATCAGGAGCTGCTGTCCTTCCATAGCCAATGCAGAGGTAAAAATTTTGGAGGCTGACAAACTGCACCATCCAATAATAAACAGAGCTAACACAGTTCCTGGGATGCCCCTAGGAGAAAAAAAAAAAACACAAAAGAAACATGACAAAGTCCACATAATATTAAATGTAGCATCAAATCTTATCAAACTCAAGTTCATGTCTAGCTGCATGTCATTTATGAGGTAACAGCCAATGGAAAACCAAGAACTAACTGACATAATGAAAGCTAAGTGTGAGAGCAAATTAAAATTGTAACTATAAACAAAAAAATAATTTGTTCAGCGTGGATAAAAGCTTTATCAGAAGTACTGCTAAAAGGACTCTACATTTACAAATAAATCTTATGTGCCTCCAGCAGATGCAGCTGCTAAAGTTTAATATTAAATTTAGACAAGTTCCTATTTCAGCCAAAATCATCTTATAGGAATTGTTAGGTTCTAAAATGACACTACAGACATTCTATCAGGAAACCTGATGATCTAGAGGGGTTGAATTTTTGTAACACACAGAACAGATTTTAAGTGTGCCTTATACACTGAGGAGAGGCTCTGAAAAACTCACACCAGCTGGATGGGCGGAAAGGTCACCCCGGAAAAAGTTTGACTGGCCTTTTAAAAAACGGAGTACACTAAGCACAAACTAAGGAGTGGGAAAAGAACCACCAAGGAAAAATATTTTGCTTATCTTGGCATCCTTCTCTGCACAATGAAAGGACCATGACTTTCCACTCTACCTCTTGGTGACAGCTGGGCCCTTTTGAAGTTACGCAGTGCCCCCTTTCAGGACCAGGGAGGCCTGGAGAACTGATGATTATGGGACTGTGGTTAAAAGCCCACTGAAATACTCCTGCAGATTACAGAGGGCTCACCAATAAACCCTGTGAGAACAAAATCTTGCCAATAAATAAGGTTTCACATATGCTTTATTTGCAGCCTGCTTCTGTAAAATGCATGAGATCATGTGCATAATACACTGCTGAAGTACATAATTAGATAGTTGCTTTACACACTTTTGCTGTGTCAGTCTTGAGGATTTTGAGAAAGAATAACCCTCTGCCACTTCCTACAGGCCTTCCTGGTGCCCCACTCTCTCAAAGCTTCAGCATAACCAGAACCAGAAGGGAAAAACAGACTGTGTATACACACTCAGGTAGGTCCTTTTATCAGAAATCATCTCCACTGATATCATTATTGCAACTAAACCATGATGAATAAATCGGTCCTTACATAATTGACTTTGTTTACTTAATGCAATCACATAAAATATTTCATTTCTTAGCAATCCAGTCACCAAGCCAATAAGGTACTTGGTGTTGTCAGTTCCTGGCCTTCGAGGGAGGGATGAAGGAAAGAATGGATTTTATGGTGACCTCATTGCAACTTCAACAAGTTAAAAATAAAACATTAAAGACCATGTGATTTGATATCCTCAGTTTAAATGTTTTTTAAACCTATAGCGTGGCATTTAGGGAAATTCCACTGGGGTATGCAAAGCAAGTTCCTGGCCTCTTCTCCATGAAGAGATGCTAAATTGTTCACCTAAACAGGGAGCCAGAAATTCAGACGTGGTATGGATGGCTCTTTGAGCAGGTACCCATACTGGCAAAGGGGTGGGATGCAAGAGGAAATTACTGTGCAATGACAATTTTCAGCTAGCATAGTCATTCTTCAGGGGGCACCATTTAGAGCTGTGGCTGCTTCACCATGCACTGAAGTCCAGTAGCCTCTCATGGTTTGTTCCAGGACTGGCAGAGAGCAGGATGGAAAGGTGGCATGAAAATCATATCTGAATCAAGAGGTACTACTGAGCACTTACAAATTCAGTCCTTAATCTAAAAATTTATTACAGCTAAAAGGAATGGTTTGGCAGAGAATTTTGTGTCTGGCATGTCCATGAGGGTCCAATCCTCTAGCATGGAAGAAGGGCAAAAATCACGTCATGCTTACATGACCAAGAGGACTGGGGCAGTACTGGTGTGAGATTGAGATGGAGGGACACATGGGAGTGGACCCTTCCCACTTCTCTCTCTCTCACATCCTGCAGATGCTGTCACCAAATGGGTCCATTGCATCAGCTAAGGTCTAAGAATTTCTTTCTCCATGCTTACATTCATTTCCTTCACTGTTTAGTTAAGGAAGTATTTTTACCACCCTGTTCAGGGATTTGATATTAAGGAATTGTTGTTGCTTTCTGTAGGAAAAAAGTCTATAGGTGTTTCTCCCAGAAAGACAGCCTAAGAAACTTGGGCTTACACATGAAAACAGCATAGATGGGCACAAACAAATCTAGTTCCATGTAAGTTTGAGTAAGAGAACTGGTTTTCTCCTTGGTATTATTCAGTACTCCAACTGTTCCATATTTTGCTTTATTTAGTTACAGGGAAAAAGCTAATCATGAAATTCAAAATTATTTAATTACTATGTATCTTTGCCATAGATGAGTGCATTATCTTATGTATATTTCAGGTGAAAAAAAAATTCAGATTATTTCCTTAAACTTTGAAATAGAAAGAATGTTTTTTATAAATATTCTTAAAATCGTGGATGTATTTCTGTCTTTCCTTTACCATTTAAATTAATATTTTTAATTTAAAATATTAAAATGTATGTTGGATTTTAAAGTTGCCCCTTAATAGCATGTTTGCAATAATTAACCTTGGTATTTGCTGTGTTCAAGGAGTTTTATATACCAGATGAGACAGGACTGCGGAATCTTTTCAATAGGTACTTATTGTTATCAACTCATTTTAGAAATAAAAGTTAAATTTTGTAAAGGCTATTGTGCTTTAGTATTTATAGATTTTCAAAAGATGTGCTGTAAATTCACAGCATTTTACAAATGTGTGGTGTGTGCTTGGGGATTCCTTGTACAGAAAACAGAAGCCTGTACAGTTGTAACAGCTGGTTTGGAATTCACCCCATCTGTCTTACGATTATGTATCTGCACATTTTATTAGGCTGGATTATTAAACAGGTTAATCAAGAAAATATGGGAAGTGTAGGAGAACAGAGAATAAACAGCTTCTTCATTGTCACTATCATCCATCTTATCAAGGACAGCTCAGAAACACTTTAATGCATGGAATCTGGTCAGGTTAAGCCATCATAGCTCCACAGAAACATACAACAAGAATTTTGCCAGAACTTCATTCCACCACATAATTTCATTTAGAAAAAACCCATACATATATATACATATATATATGTACACACATATGTAAGAATGCTGCTTTTCCAAAGAAAACAAACAGGGGCATTTTCTTGTTCATCAGCTGTTAAGTTCCATATGTTGCAGATTGGAGAATTAAAAATATGAGAGAACAAAAAAGACTAAGGAGGGAAACCATCATTAACAATATGTTAACAATAGATAAAAGCACTGCTCAAGGCCTTCAGGCAAGGTCTGGAACGTGCTTGTGCTTTGCTGTGTGTGAACAGGGAGATAAACACTGTGTCTCAAAGGGCTTACTGAACGAGGAGGAATGAGAGGCTTGCCAAAAAGTTTCCTATTCACAGAATATGTCTGAATAACCCCCTACATGTGCAAAGATACATACACCACTACACATCTGGTTTTTCAAAGTATTCCGTCATTTTCAGGTTTGCAACTGCACCACAACTGTGCCTCAGAATATACAACTCTATCTTAAACACTTAATCTAATTCTCCACATCATTAAGGGTTACTTGACTATTTCATTCTCTCTCACAGAAGTCAGTAGGAAAGGAAACATAAAGATGGGAGGCCTGGTGCAATGAACAAGACAATCAGCTGTATAAGCCCAAAGTTCAGCAGTTGCTTTTAAAATTGATACCTGAGTTTGGACACTGTTGGCTCTGCCAAACAAAAATCTCATCTGAGACTGCTGCAAAAACCAACAGCACTCACACTCCAAGTGGAAAGTAGTGGAATTAAAGACTTGTATCAAAATGCATGTATACCAGCCCCCTCAAATACAGTCCAGTTTTGTCTGTTTCCACCTATACATACAAACAAAATGGTGTTACACTTTCAGAAGCCAAAATTCACTACGTGACCATTTATAAAATGTTTTGCACAACAGCAGGTATCCGACTTACTGTCCTTTGTAGGATTCCTGTTGCCACAGATACTTACTGCAGTGAGAAGACAACTGCAGAGGAGGACAGGATCACCATGGGCAGCAGGCAGTAGCCCAGGACACTTGCAACGCAGCCATGCGAGACTCCTGAGATGCTCATCAGGTTCAGCAGGGCATGTATGGCCAGGCACCCGATGGCACTCATCCCATACACATAGCCAAAATGAACTTTTCCTGCCTGGAATAAATATGAGTAAGCATGAGGTGTCGGAAGAGAGCAGAGATCACAAAGTGCTAGGAGAAGACAGATCTAGGTTTAGGTTTGTTATTTCTAGTTGTTGACACTCTTTCTCTGCTTCACTTACATCAGTTCAGTTGTGAACATCAGATGATAGTTTTTGGGTGATTTTTGCATAAAAATAATTTCAAGGTGCAATTGATAAAATGTGTTTGTTGCTAACTTAAATTTACAAGGTTGATTCTCAGTCTTACTGTCATTGGGGACTGAGCACAACTGGAATTGGTTGGCAGACTTGGGAAAGTTTAACTGGCAATAAACTAAGAAGAAGTTATGGAAAGCACATTTTAGTCATTAAAAATCAGTTTAGTCTCAGGAAACATCTTTTCAATAAATGTATATGGAGCTGTGAAAAAGTGTCCTGAGTAATATAATTACAGAGGTTAACTGATACGCTTCACATTTTATTACAGACCTTCAGCTTTAAGCCGGTCTGCAAAAAATTAGTAAAATTTTGCGCTATGCTGGTTTTCAGGGTGAATGTGACTATTCTTCCCCTTGAATACCATGAGAAAGATAGATCTCTGTGCTTAGACCAATACAACATATTCATTTCAACATAAAACTCAGTAGTAACTGTTAGCTTGTGTTCTTTTTTTGTTCTAACATATGAAAAAAATCTCAGATTTTTTTTCATTCTAGGTTTTATTCCTTTATTTGAATTTATTGCCTATGAAAGGTACCAGCCTGGAGCTTGATGTTTCCTAATTTATACACAAAGCTAGTAAAACAGGCAACTCTGGCCACAGTACCACCAATTCCTTCATCTCCTGCCATCATTTTGAAGGATCACCTCCAGGCATAAAGGCATTGTTCAGTCCCCAAAATAAACAGTCACAAAAGACTGTTAAATATGTTTTTCTGTCTCTTCAAGCTTCTAAAAAATTAAATACTGAATGTTGGCTATGCAAGACTGTCATTTTCACTTCTGTACATCAAAAAAACATTCATAAATCAGAAATCTGGTTTTTGGGTTTGTTTTTTTTTTTGGAACTTTGTATCCTAATGATAGAATGCACCTGGGAAGGAGAAAGTTCAGACCTGGAACTTAAAAATTAACTCAGAACCATGGAATAAACTTCTCAAATGATGGGCCATTATGCATCGCCTTCCTGACACATAACAAGGTCTATGTAAATATATAAAACACGAGTGTATTCACACACACACACAATCTATATGTTGCACACATTATCTATTTTATATATATATATTGCATATGATAAACCACATAAGACTCAAAACGAATAGATGGTGTCAGTTTCCTAATAATGCCGTGGCTTATGGTTGGATTCTGTTGTGACGGATTAGGTGGAAACATTGTTCAATCTTTTATCATGTTTTGTGATATTTGCTAGTGTACCTCTGTATCTCCCATGATGAGTAAGGAGGATTGAGAAGACCTCTGACTTTACTTATTCCATTTTAATGGAATATGGGGGGAAATCAACTTTGAGGACCCTTCTCTTCCCTCTCTTGCTGTATCCATGCATGTGGAAATTGATCACTGGTTGGCAGCAGTATTTGAGCTGGACAGACAGAAAGCAACACTGTGGAGAAGGCCTCACCAAGTGATGACACAGCTTGAAAGTCCTGATGCTGCAGGTTGGTGGCAGCTCACCAGCTCTCCTTGGAGAGCAGTGCATGCTTACATGAAAGGCAACATGAATTAATAAGACCTGACTTTACATCAGCAACATTATCCTGTCTGCTGTTTGACCTGGCTCACTGCTGAGCTCTCCTCTGGTCCCAGTCCTCAAGGTTCAGTCAGGTACAGCCAGGTTGCCTATATCCTCCCAGCACCCTGGCCTTTTCCCCATTACCTTCTTCCACCATTAGGAATAATCTATTCTGAAATAATAGCATAAGAAATCTTCCTATTTAGGTACAGACTCCTTTGCTGGCATTTGCATATTAGTGGTATAAAATATTCAGGAGAAATTGCTTGAACAAATAAAATTAATGATAGCTGGTGTGGGAGAGCAATACTAGCTCAGATGATTATCAATTAGAATTTCAGTCATTAAGGATATGTAGTAAGTTTAACACCCACAGTGGTTTGGGGCAGCCTGTGCTATAGACCAAGTAAAGTTCTGTCTCAAAACGGATGCATCATCTACAAGCTTGTTTTAGACTGTTTGTTTCAGTGTATTTAACTGTTCTACACAGCACTATTTATTTGTTAGCTTAGTTTAACATTAAGAAATTCCTGAGCCAGAGATGAAGGGAGCACTAGCACCAGCAGCTAGCTGAGATCTCCACTTGGTGAAACGTTGGATTTGTGATGCATGGATATGAAAGAAGTAAAAAAAAAAAAAGAAAAAGCAGCTGAACATGTTGGTTCCAATTTTAGTCTTACTTAACGTATGTAAATATATTGACTCACACACGGGAATACTCCCAGTTCACAGTGATGTAAGCAAAATCAGAATCAGGCTTGATTAGTCTGACAGGCTTTGATGAATGGAAAGAGCTAAATTTGTCCTGTGGAAGGAGCAAGGTTAGGAGAAAGTCAGACTTTGTGCGCTTGTTTGCATCTTGCTTGGAACGGGTGCTACTACCTTTAACTGAAGTGGATGGGGAAGTCTGATCTCATACAAATGACAGTGTAAAATGCAAAGCAGATGAGAGTTGGGCTTCTGCTAAATTTTGTGCTGCCATTGCTTCTCCATCTACAATGGAGCTGCCCTGTTTTACACTAACATGAGGAAGAAAAAGTACTGCTGCCAAGCTAGCAGCCCTTTCCTCTTTTTCTCTGAAAGAACTGCTATCCTTTGAGGAATATCTTTGCATAATCTTGCATAGTTAAAAAGCTGAAACTAAAGAAAATGTATATATTATTTTTAGAAACAAGCTCTCGACCAAATTATGTTCCTGGTGCTATCAGGAGATGCTTATTTAAGTACAGAAGGATATCATAGCTTACATAGCTGAAGAGACACGTTAGTATTCAAATACATCTGAGATAAAATGGTAGCCTGAATTTCTAAGATAAACCCATAGACTTACTGCTGTGAAGTTATGGAATAAAAACACTGGATTGTATCAGAGGTGTTCTGTGGCCCTAAAACTGGAGCAATGAAAATACTTGGTTTTCTAATGACACCTAAAATGCTTAATATCCCAGAAAAAGTATGATAATTAAAGTAATTTATTTCAATAATAATAGTTTAATATTCCTTATAACTGTTGGATATTCAGGGAGAAAAATCAACATGAAACATTTTTTTCCATTCTTTCTTTTAGCTTTCATTCCATTTGCTTGATTATAATTAATTCAACTTTCTTCTTTTGCTACCATCATACATTTATTGCTCCAGGTGGAAAATAGCCTGTCTTATGTAGCTTCCCACCTTTCTTTCCTTTTATTCCCTTTCCTCCTGCCCCTTCCACTCTTTTAAAAGATTTTTATTTTTATAGGGACATAAATAATAATACTACTTGACACTTATATTGCAGATTGCACATTCAAGGTACTGTACTGACATTACAAATTGAGTAAGAACTTTCAAGAATCTTCTGATTCAGCACATTTAGCACAGAGGAAATGGAGAATTAGGGCCCCTTTCTCCTCACCTCAGTTGCAGGGCAGTAAAGCCCTTCGCAGACTGGTCCCACCTTATCCCTCTCTGATGTATTGCTGCTGGCAATCAGAGCTGTGCTTCAGTAACACTGGAGAGTCCCTGTTGCCAGTGATATATAGATGAATTTGGAGTTCTGTACAACCCTGTTAAACTTTCCTCCTGTAGAAAAGCTATATTCATAAAGAAGAAGGAGGTCAAATACAGGCTACTATATTTTTTTAAGCAAACAATATGGAACAAAGAATATGAAATAAGAAAGTACTACCAAAATTTATAGGAAGGTATTGCAAATTTAAGGGGTTGGGCGGAAAGATTGTTTCCACTTCATTTTTTTTCCCAATTATTCTAGCTATATAAAGATTTTTATTTATGTCTCTGAACACTCTAAAATAATATTGAAAGAAGATAATTTCAAAACAATAGCAAGAGTGTTAGAAAAATTGGGCTAGCCTGTTATTCCTTTTTATTCCCCCCTCTAAAATCTGTTCAGAGCATCTCTAGATTATATATGGCACAGGTCTTTCCTTTGTTCATATTAAATCCTGCCCAAAAAGTGGTGTGGTCTCTTCTTTCCACTGGAAATAATATATCACTTTACCTGTGTCACCTTTACATTACATTTAAATTTTATGCAGGTACCTTCAAAGAAGGGAGCATTTTTAATACATAATCCCAGAACAACTGACAGCAGATGAGTCTTTTTATGCCAGTACTACCTCTTCTGCAACTTCACACTCGTTATCACTTAGGCATGAGCTTGTTAGAAAAGAAATCCCTGAAGATTTCTAACACGTCCTACCATCAGCAATGTTGCTCCAAGGGCCAAACAGAAAACCATAGGTCCAGTGAGATCCGTCTCATTCATAATGCTGCCATCTGCAGGCTTCATTGGATTTAGAACTGTTAATGTTTTTTGCCATATATGTTCAAAATTGATCCCAAGCTCTGCAACAAGAAATTTCAGGATTTTGTTAATTGCTCACAAGAAAACAACACTTTTTACAAAAACCCATTAGATACCACAAAACTACAAACAAATGCTTTAGTGAGGATAACATTGTAGGATGACATATTCTGTAGTAGGAATGTAATGTCCCTGCTATGTACCCAATATATTTAAGAGTCAGCTTTCATTCTAAATTGGAATACTAATTTATTAAATCCAATTTTAGGCAGTGAACCAAAAAATGCCTTTAGCATTTTTGAGTTAATATTTGTTTTTCCTATATTTAAAACACATGTATCTAATGCCACAGTAAATTAGATGTTAAAAAATATGTTAATTAACAATAACTGCAGAATTTAAGGTACTCTAGAACAGTGAGGACAGAGATATACGCTTTAATTCTGGCAAACCTGACAAGAAATATGTCTTAAGTCTGAACTACACTTAAAAATGATATTTTTCCATTCAAGGCAAGTTAATACTACTTTGTACAGTGCTTTATAATCTTGTTTGTTTATTTGGGAGGGGTGGTGTTTACATTTAAAAAGTAATTAGTGAGACCCTTGGAAACCGAACAAAATTCTGTCTCATTAAAGTTGATGAGAATCCTGACATTAATGTTGCTGGGGCAAAGCTTTATCTTATAACTTCTGGAGAAACACTTAAGCTTGCACGAGTAATCATCTTCCCTGAGATTCTCCAGTAAGGGCAAAGTTAGGTTCAGATTTGCTGCCAGAGTGACTGAGACTGACAGTGTGTTAGGTCTGTTTGGAAAGCCAAGCCTTTACCTGGTTCCACCTCTCCATCATCCTGAGCTCAGCCAAAACATTGTATATATAAAGCTATTCTGCCTTAAAATGTGTGGTTTTGGTCAGATTTATGTGGTACACAGATAGAAATATCTCTGAAGCCTTATGGATTGCAGGATGTTGTATTACAACTTCCTTTTCCAGGGTGAATTGCATGGGGAGTTAAATGCTTGGAAGTCTTAGAGGTAGAGATCTAGCAATTATCTATATCAAACAGAGTGATCTTGCTGGCTTTAAGGCAGTAGTAGTCCCTTCCGAGTAGTAAAATCTCCAACTGCCTTCCAGTATGCCAAACTAGCAGGTTGAATATGCTCCTTTTATATTATGCTGAAATAATTACAGACAAATTCTCCATTTTTTCTTCTAATGTAGCACAAGTATTTTGCAAGCCACAAAATCAGCCACTAGCATTAGAATGGCCAATCATCATAAAGAATGACATTGTTCTTATAGTTAAATGATCAACTAATTGAAACTGAAATAAGCTTTCCCAATTCCATTCCCACTGAAACAAGTGACTTAACATCTGCAAACTACTAAATCTATTACTAGATATGTAAGAAAGATGATTACCCATTTTTATTAATTATACATTTTCCAATATGTAAGCAGGAGAAACACAAGAGTGGGAAAAAATTTTGGAAACGTGAATGCAAAACTACTGTTCTGCTGTCATCTAGTGGTGGTACCGTATATCTGCTGTACGCCACTAGGCTGGATGAATCCATGGCGAATTCGAAGGAGAAAATGCAGTTGTGGGGACCAGGAGCTGCTGGCTGAAGCTCACGCAGCGAGGCTTCGCAGCTCTGCTGCAGTTCCTCTAGTGAGTCCCACTACCTGGCAAAGAAAAGTTAGAGGCACCCCGGGAATCACGCACGTCGTCTGTGGGATTAGTTTTACCTTCGAGCAAAGGAGGTTCCTCGTCAAGTCCGTCATTACAACCAAGCTGAGAAAGAGTGTCGGGACTGTACGCTGGCTGCAAAATCTGCCCCGTGTAGCTCTGAGGAGACAGAAGCATGTCTGGTGGGGCAAAAGCTCCAGCTGCAGGTTGCTTTTCTGTCTGGCTCCTAGGACAAGAAGCAAAGCCCAGCCAAACTAATAATTACAGTGAGGAATATCTTAGAGCTACTCACCACGTACCTGTCGCTGTTCTCTCGGGGATGGTCGAGAAAGCAACACAAACGCATCCGACATAGGCGTAAGCTCCAACTAACTTTATTTCAAATCACACACTTTTTATAATACTCTACACACGAGCATGTGCTATTGGTTAACAGAAGTAACACCTCTCAAAGCTATTGGCTAAGTAAGAATAGCAGGTATTTACATTCTTCAGATAATGGTTCTCAAAACACGTTACAGAGAATTCATGAGAAAGCTTTCTCTCTGCATAAAAGACTGCAGCAAACATGCCCGAGTTTGTCTGTGCTCAGCCCTGTCAGTCTCCATACATACCAACTACTTTTTCACCTATTTTCAATTTGGAGAAACTCGAAATTTTCTGGGTACAATCCTTGCTGTGGGTAATGAGTGCTGAGCTGTTGACCCTACCTTTGCTCTCCATAACTGCAGCTCCCTCTGCAGGCAGGCAGAGCTCCTTGCCAGCCTGCCAGAGCCCAGTAGCCTACTGCATCCACTTCCAGATTCAGGCACTTCTGTCTTTTTTGCCCAGCAGCCCTGTGACACTCCTCAGATAGGTCCATACTACTAGTGAAAGAACCACACATTTAGATTTTTTTCCTTGAATCTCAGAAGGATCCTAAAGAATTTCTTGCAATATGCACCCTGAATTTCACATTAATAACATGAAGCTCAATTACTGCTGTCAGGTAAACAACCTGTAACACCTATATTAATAAAAGTAGCACAAACCAAAATCCTTTAAAAAGAAAAATTCATTTATAAACATTCTGCCTTTCAGAAAGTCTAGATGATGTCTTGAACCTGTTTCCTGCTCCTGCAAGCCCCAAAGCCAGTCCCGGAGCCATCATCTCCTGAAGAGGGAAGTTGGAACAACACTCATACTTACTTTCTGCTTTCACAGAGGTTTTTGTCTGAGCCATAGCTGCTGCAACCTTCTTCCTGATCGTCTATGGTATAATTAGATTGGTAAAAGTCGAAGTGAAACTGCTCGAAATTTGACATTCTGGTTGGAAAAATTATTGCAAATATCAATAAATAGCCTTTGCAACAAGCCAAAAATCTGTTTTGAACTGTCCTAAACTTAAATTAAAATAGCAAACTGTAAAGCCACAAACTCAAGAGAATCTTTTTGTAGAAGCTCATGACAATTTGGAAGTGACAAAAAATGAAGATCATTTACGTTCTGTTGCTGTTACAAGAGGAATTAGTATGCCTTTACTGTAAATTACAGTATATTAATTTAAAAGGGGTATACAAGACTTCCTTTCTTGTTACTGTTACCAAAAATAATGCAATTTTGAAAGAATATATATATTCTTTCATATACATATATATATATATATGTATGTATATAAAGTAAACTATTGTTTTAACCAGTTCATTTTCCTACTTTCAATTAAAAAATGGTGACCATATCTCAATGTTTAGACGTTAAGGTTTTAGGAAGTATTTTGGATTTCAAAAACAATTACTATTTACAGCTATTTATGTTTTGTAATATTATGTATGACTCTCATAAAACCATAGGAAAAAAATCAGGTTTGTTTACAAAATTTGTGATTTCTGTTCAAGGACACAGCCACAGCTGGCACATCAGTAGTACCAGACAAACATTCTCACTGGCTAGCAACATGACTGGTAAAAGACAGTATACTGGATAATTTAATTGGATTGATAATTGGATGATTCCATGGTGAAAGAAAACATGTTAAAGCCTATCTTTCCTTCCTACTGCATGTGTTTCACCACTTGGCTGGCACTTAGGTAGTTAAACCCTTAAAACCCACACGGAAGTTACATAACCTGACTGATAACCATAGCTATATCCAATTTACTCAGATTTTCATGTGAGATATTCATCTCTCCTAACATTTCCCATTTTTTTCACTTTTGTCCTCATTTCCAACTTTCTAAATGCCGTTGGCAAAATATGCTTTGGACCTCGCAGTTATTCTCAGACTTACCTCAATATTTATCAAGTACACTCTGCTTATGGGAAAGATCTTTGCAAATCTCTTTGGAAGATAAAAGTGATAAAGATTAGTATTTCATCAGGGACCTTGAAATGCTGCATATTAGAGTTTCTGATTTTTTTCCCATTATCAGACTAATCTTTGGGGACCTATTTCCTTATTTTACCTAGAGTTCAAAGTAGACATTATTCTTACATTAATTTCTTAACTGCTGATCAATTGTGCAGGTTTTCCAAACCTAGAAGAGAAATAATTTTTACATTTTAAATATGAATTAATAGAAATTAATTGTACCAAACTATTTACTGTGGCTTTATGTAGAATTGCACACCACTTAGGCACTCGTTCAATGAAGATTTCACATGAAGTATGGTTTAGGAAACTTTAGTTGGTAGCTCTTCCTCAATAGTTCAATTCCAGTATTTAATGTCCTTTGCTGTCACTATACAGAATTAAATAATTGATTAACCAGGTATGGTTAACACTGTATAACAGAGTTCAGAAAAGATAAACATATTTTCCAAAAGAATTTGGAATTAAGGTTACTTACTTTTTAAGATACTTGAAAACTTCAGTCTGTTGAATTTACACGTTGGAGAAGACCTAAAATATCCTCTTGCTTCAACAGGCATGAGCTTAGAGCTATTTATAAGATTCTAAATTTGATAGTTGAACAGATGCACATGAAGGAAAAAAACCTCACAACCTGTCAATATCCAGGCCAGCATTTAACAAGAGCTAACAACAATGGGTAGGGATAAATGTTCCATATATTTCAACTCAACAATCTAGATTCCTTCTTAAGCAGGTATTTATGAAGATCTTGGTGGAGCTCTCATTAGCTGAGCCACTAGACATTAAGAAGTTTACACAATGTGTAACAATACCTGTTAAATTGGTGAGGGTGAGGGCGTGTTTCCACACCCAGAGCCCTAGAGGTGCTGTGGGATGCTGCCTGGGAGCACCGCGGCAGAGCAGGGAGGGAGGGAGTCCGAATGCACTGCTGGGCCAAGGCCCTCTGCTGGTCCAGCGGCAGGGCCCTGCTCCCCAGGCACACCCCCGTGTCCCATTGCTCCTCCAGGAGCTCTCGTCCGTTTCCAAAACTGCCTCTTGAAGTGCAGTGCCCACCATGCCAGGATCAGAGCAAGGAGCCTCCGTTCCATGGTCCTGACTACTAGGAAACTGTAGCACATTATCGATTTTTAAATAGATTTTAAACTTCAAAGACGACTTTTCAATTTACACCTGCTTTTGTATGACATACTTAACTAGCCACAACAAAGGCTGCCTTTTTCACTTATTTATTTTATTGGATAATTTCCCAATAAGCACTTGGACTGTTAAATTTAAGGAATAGGACATTAAATTATATGTATTATCAGGTAATAAATCTATGCCTCAGGTGCGTATTCAATCAATCCTATGATGCTGAAGGCCAAATAATTCCATTTCGTTAGCAGAACGATGATGTGCACTGTTAGCACATAACTTCCAACGCTATGGAAGAGTTATAATATAGGTGCATTTTATAATAACTTAAAATGAAGTTTTTGCTCAGTAAGTATGTCCAAGAAAGAGTCCAGAAGTAAAGAATGGTGAGAGGCAGAAAAACGAAACATTTGATTCTGCAAATTAAGGGTAATCTAACTATGGTATTTATCACAGCTATTATTAAGTCTCCCTCACATTCTGCTATTTCTAGAGTAACAGTTCATGCTGCTGCATCCACCAAGGTGAAGTTTCAGTCTCAACTCTTAGCAAACTGCTAATCTCTATAATGTCTAATCATCTCAGTTTAGATAATATGGTTTCACCTCGTTTATACCAAATCAGTGGGGGGAATGATACAGGATTAATTTCTGTCCCTGAGGAAGGTAATAAAAAAATTCTTTGTAGGAACAAAAGCATCCTGATTTGCTAGAGGTTTGCCTGTTTATTTAAAATATAGAAGTGATTTGATTGCTTTTACAACTTTCTGTTCAAAAAAGTCTTAGATATTTATTGATATGTGTGTGTATATATATATATATATATATATATATAATCACTGCATACAAATGTATATATACATCTATACAAAAACTGGGAATAATTATCAGACAAAACACTCCAGAGGAGGAATGTAAATAGAAGAAAATACAATGAATAGTAGTGGAACATGGTCAAATAATACTTTAATAGCTATTTAGAATACCACAGTTAGACAAGAAAGCCACTTGTAAATTAAAAAAGAAAAAAAATGGAACTTAAAATCGAGCCATTTATATTTCTCTCATTATATAAAATTATTATATAACTCATGATACATATTATAGAGAAATTATACATATATACTACATTAATATCGCTGTGTATATAGACATATAAATGGGCACATAAAATACAAAAATGGAAAAAAATATTAGCTGGAAATAAGAAGTAGATGATTAAAAAATAAAAAGAAGGTAAGTTTTAGTAGTGGATAGGAAGGTGATTGACGGAAATAAGGACTGCCAAGTGCATTAAAAGTAGACAAAATCATACTGCTATTGCCATTCTCCTATCAGATGTAAAAATAAAAGTATCAATAAAACAAAAAGGCAGAAGCATTTAATTAGAAATACTAAAATCACCATTTTAAAATTCTGCACCTAAAAGTTTTAGAAGAAATGGTTAAACACTTTCTACGTTTTTGTCTAACAGAACAACAGGAAAGTTTGGGAAGATCAAAACTAAGTAAATATGCTATCTTGTAAAAGGCTAAATAAGAAGCCTTGAGTAATTATTGGCCTGTCCCCATGAGATTGATCCTAGCAAATTATGGGCTCAAATAATAACTAACTCCATTGATGAATCCAATCAATATGGGCTTTTGGAAACTAGCTCGTTTCAAACTAATTTATTTCTTAACAAGATTTGTAGTTGGGAAAGGTAATCACTGATGACCCATATTTATACAAGGCCTTTTACTTTATTTTGGTTCAATAGATTTATAACCATCACTGCTTAATGTGACAACCGTTATACTGATTAAATAAGTGCTATCCGATGTGTCCCGAATGTAATTGTGAAAGAGGGGAGGATGTCCATCCATGCCTTACAGGACAGAAGCTTTGCAAAACTCGTCCAGCAGACACTACAGGTATGTCACAGGTACCTGATGTTCAGTCCATCACTGAGAGACCACACTAAACAAGGCTGTCACAGATGCATCAACATAAAGGAAAAAAAATATTGTGCTTGAAGGCTTTAGAAGAGAGTTTAAATACAACTTTACTTTCTTTGAATGGCAGGTACAGAGGATGATACTAATCTACGGGGAAGATCGTTTGGATGAGGTCTAATCCTCAAAAATGAAAATGAGAATTGAAGGTGGTGAATACAAAAAAGATAAAGAGAGTTAATGAAAAATATGAGAATTTCTACAAGAAATTAAAAATTTTTCCTTAAATTTAACTCCTAGGGTTTTGTTTACTAACTTTTTCCATCTTTTCTGAAAAGGAAAATAGATGTGGGTAAAAGTGAAATGTCACCAGTTTTCGTAACCTTACATTTTCATTTTCTGTCTTTTTTGTTTGTTTGTTTGTTTGTTTGTTTGGGGTTTTTTTTGGGTTTTTTTTTATGAAATGGGTTAGTACTTCAACTTTTTTAAACTTTCAGGTGAGCATTTTTTGAAAAATGTAGAATTAAATGAAATGGGAAAAGACAGAAAATACTATAGAACTCTGGCTTTAGATTCAGCTCTGTAACCCTACATTTATTACTCAAAGTAAACTGATGAGTATGGCAAATCCATTATAATAATTAGTCAATTATTCTATAGTTTTTTGAAATGTAAAAATTGATCACATTAAGGATTAATTCACCAAGCCTTAAGCTTAATTACTTACATTTACAGGCCCCATTAATAATTTTGTAAGTGGACATTATTAAAATGTGCTCCTAAGGAAAAGAGGAAAAATTAATTGCAAAGAAATTTACTATGAAATAGGGATTTTTTACCAAATTAATTACTTACATTATATAAAGTGGCTGCTTAGTGACTTTTATGTCTCAGACACATCTATTGTAAGAGACGAATTCTTTCCTGTAACCAGTCTTCAGGGGGTGGACAAGACGCAAATAATAAAAAAAAAAGGTATATTAGTGTTTTCTCTTTTGTGCTTAACAAGTTTGCTAGACTGGAACAAACAAATGAGAAGTTAAGGGTTCCTGCATGAATAATTGTACTTATCAATATCCATTGCAAATTAAACACAGAATTCTGCTGCTAGTCATTATTACGATAAGACAGTAGAACAGAGAGCAACATTATATCACTGTATGTATCTGTGATTCACTGGCAAGCTGAATACTGTGAGCAGTTCTAGCTGTGCTCCCTCAGAAAGTATTTGGGAGGATGATGACATGCTGAGAGAAGAGCAGGGGAGGTGTGTGTGGAACAGGCTCCATGTAACAACAAGCAGGTCAGGTGCTCGAACTGCAGAAGCAATGATTAATAGGGATTTATGAAACTGAGTGACAGCAACTAGTGGGTAGGGAAAAGATGTTGCCTCTTTCTCCCATAAGACAAAATTCACAAGGTGTTCACTAGGAAAAAAAAAAAAAAGGTTCATGGGTGACAGACTGGTGGAAATCCATGTCAAAGGAAGTTAAGTATGTTAAATATTTATATGGATCTGGAACAAGTCCATGGAAGTTAAAACAACCAAGAATTACTAAATGCACAGAAACAATATGCAGCTCAAGAAGCCAATAAACAAGAATTAGTAGAAGACCAGAAAAATATTTGCGGGAAGGATTCATGATCATCCTTGTGTATTCAATCATTGTCACTGTTAAATAAAGAGTTCCTGTTTTGACTTATATGACCATTCAAATCCTGTATGTTTGTGAAGGAGGAAAGCAACACAAAAGATTACAGATTCAAATCTAAGAAAAGGGAAGAAACTCACTGTGTAAGACCATAACATCCTTATTTCTACAAGAGCTGGATTTGTTGACTTCCAGCAGTTATCAAAAGACCCCTTCAGATGAAGCTATTTTTTGATGTATGAATCACACATAATAGCTGGTTCTCAGGCTGATTCTTTGGTGTCTAATAAGCATGAGTGATGTTTTCATGTTTTGCTCAGTGTAGGTACTAACACAATTTCTTACCTTCTAGTAGTTGTCTATTTTCATGAAATGTGTAGAAACTTAATTAGCATTAAGAGCTCTGTCTCTCTGCTCAGCATATTCAAAATTACCCAAAAAATTCAAAATTGTTGTGGAGAATGCCAAAACAGGTAAATAAGGAGCATGGTGCAGCAGTATTTTGTCTTTAAGAAATAAAGGTTTGTATGTAATAGAAAAGATAGCAATAAATAAATCTTAATATATTTTTTTTGTTTTGATTTTTGTTTTCTTGTACCCTTTCTGTTGTGTCACTCTAGTGCAGTTTCTTTCAAACCTCCCTTTTCTTGTGGAGAATCAAAATATAGAGGCATATAAAGTACAGTATGTATTTACACTGCAAGAGACCTCAATTTGAAAAAAAAATTACAATTAAGCATGAAGAATAGAAAACTTGTTTCTTGAGGTACACTTGTTTGAAGTGCAAGTATCTAATTATATTGGTTTATCCTTGCATTAAATAATTTTTCAGGAATACTGAACCAATAGTCAATGTACAGAAAATGCAATTTTTTAATATTGTTGTTGTTGTTGTTGTTGTAGGGCTTTTGCTCACTAAAATCTGAAGAGTTTTATGCAGGAAGTAGGTATCATCACTGGTATACAACTGAAAAGGGAGTTTAGCCAACCTTATTAACTATTTATTTAAACAATCACAATAAAGATATTCAACACTTCAGAAATGTGTTGCATGTCTGCTTCTCATGGGCCTCTTGAAGTAACAAAACTGCAACACTGTATCCCGCAAAATCATAATGATTATTCCAAAGTTGAACTGGGAACAGGAGATATGGCAACACTTAAGAAAAAATGTTTCTTCTCTCTGGAGGTTACAAGCTCCTAATGGCAACAGTAATTATTTCTTTAGAATAAGCAGATACAGACCTTGTAAACTATAAAGGTTTCAAAAGTGCCGTTACAGCACTTTGTGTCAATAATCTATGGATCACAAATTGCCTAAAGGGAATGTTAACTCCAGAAAGTCAGTTTTGCTTTCTTGGAAAAACACATAAATGCACTTGGCATCCTTAAAGGGCTTCTGAGGCAAAATTTCAGCTTCCTGTTTGTGGCCAGAGTAATTATGTACATAGCAATATAGCCTGGTTTGGAGCCAAAAGAAGAGCAGAAAAAAAAAAGATGGTGATTTGTGAAATTTGCAGTAGACCTCTGGATATATTTGCTGCTTTGTATGATTTTACATATGTAGTGGTTTCATAGGCCAGAACTGTTAAACTAAGAGAAAACCATAAAGTGAAAGCCTTTGTTGCCTCTTTCAATTTTGCTCTGACAGAAGGGGAAAAAAGGTAAGAGGAAATAAATACAAATCTTGGAAATTAACCTAAATCACCAGAGAAACATTTACTATCAATTAAACTGGGCATCCTGATGAATTTCTATTTAGCTGAATATATTTTGACCTTGCCCAGCGTCACACAGATGCCACACATATCCCCCAGGCCGCTGATAGGAAGGAAGGGGACAGAGGCACAGGGTCCATCCCACTGAGCAGCCAGATCTGGCCCAGCCCAGTTTGAATAGGAAAAAGATATATAAGCCACATTTGTTTAGAAGCAAATTCCACACACTCTTAGAATGCTGGATGCCCAAATGGAGTGACAGGGATCTGTGCATCCAGGATTCATCCCAGCCAAGGTCATCCAGGGTGCAGGATTGTTATGACACAGAGTGTACACTTAGTTGTAATCCAAGCAACGGATTAGTGCCACAGTCCACACTGTGATTAAAGACCTTATATAAAGACCTTATTTAAAGACCTTGCTGCTTATAAATTTGCAAAGTCTTAAGTATCTGGGATGAGACTACCCATACATTTTATTTTCAAGGTGAACCAAATTATATTTGATTATATTTGTAAGTAGGATCTCACTCCCAATGTTTTCAAACTTGTCAGACTTCATAGATAGCATTTTCTTAGCCCAGGTTTTATGTGTTGTTACTCTGTATCACAGCAGCCATCGTAAGATACAGCTACAGAACCAAGAAGAAATTTAGTGGCAGAAAGCCAACAGCAGACATTCCACCAACAAGGAGCCAAGCTACGTTTTTCCTCTCAACATAGAAAAGATTGTCAGGGGAATAAATAAAAGAAAGTAAATACTACAACTACAGGTGTAGAAACATGAGAGTCAAAATTCAAAAAGGTGAATTGTTTTCGAAAATGCTTATTAAAATAATCGCTCTCTACTGTTATCTTTAACATTAAGATAAATAAAGAGAAAAAATTAAAAAACAGTTGTGCTGAGATAAATAAGAAAGGAAAAAATGTAAAAGTTGTCCGACAAGATTTACTAAACTGCTTGCTGAATTTGTTCACCCCTTTTAAAACTCTTACATTAATTTATTTGGCTCAACAAGTCATAGAATATAGATACTGCTATAGCTCACAGGAAACTTATATAGACCAAATAGTTAAGCACAATGCCTCAGAAGGTGTGTATCCTTCTATTTTCATTGAAAATAAAAAGCAGGAATACAATTATCATTCACAAGATACTGTGTTTTGAAAATCAAATCCTCAAAGCTATCCTTTTGGAATACCTTTAATCCATATGTCCAATATGAACAATCCTTTCTCTTCTGCTCAGAAATATTTTCTTTTCTTGCAACTCTTTTCAGGCAATAGCCATCAAAAAGATTTTAATCGTCCCTTTTCTACAGCTGGATGAATCTAGATTTCTAACACAGTCAACTTAATGAGAGAGAAAAGCAATTAAAATTGGGATTAATGACGTTGGCCTGATCTATGTCTGGAGGGAACTGAATCACAGCAAGGTACGTGGATTGTGTTCCTCCAGACATGGTTCATGTTCCTAAATGAATACTGTTGTCATCCTCAGGACTGTCCTAGTCATTGGGACCTCCTTTTTAAACAATAAAGTGCTAAATTAACTTTTCTGTTTCCAAAACTAAGACCTTAAGAAGAGATGGCAAGCCAATGGAATTAAAAAGGATATAACAAATGTCAAGAAAAATGATGAAAAGGATGAAGGCTGGAATTCTTCATGCTGGAAAAGAGGAAAGGAGAGACAGGATTGAGGGCAAGAGGAATGCACTGGAGGCCTTGGCCAAGCCTGTGTGTTCCCAGTAAGTAGGACCTCCGGCTTTGGCTGCTGAAGGAAAAATACAGTTCAGGGCAAAGCATTCACCTCACCCAGAAAGGTATTTTTTATATTCTTACTGTTTTCAGCTACAGTTGTATGTTATCCTAAAGTATACATTTAATCAATGGAAAGATAGAGGCGAGTCAGGTCTAGGTCTGCCGAGTTTTGTAAAGTCTTTTTCTATTATATGTACACAGAAATAAAAGTGAGGTTATTTAATGGATAATGAAATTAGCCATATTAAGCTGTATCAACCATCTTTCATTTTTTCAACTTTAAGAAAGGCTGCTGTTCCCATCAATCTCCATCCTCCTGCTACCCCTGCACCATGTATTGCAAGGTATGCATTGGGCTGCCAGATGTGACCAATGCTTTCTTGAAAGACAAACTTAGCAGCTCCCAGTCCACTAAAGTGCTGAGGAGTATGATATAGTTGTGAGGGCAGCTGAGATGGTGGGAAGTTGATGATGAAACATGGCTTTTGCCCTATGCAAGCCCATCAGATATGGGTTCTGCATGGGCAACTATTTTGCTAAATACACAGGCCATGCAGTTACAGGCTGGCTGGTTTCCTTTTTCTAGGAAACTAAAACTAAACTCATTCTTTTAACATTTTGGAAAATATATTTTCTACATCTCTTAGTTTAATTGTTCCTATACTCTGGAGCTCCTATACTTAGTCAGATACCTTTTGAATCTGGCTGCACCAAACCAAACACTAGTTTTAAGAAAACATTTTTTCTCTGCTGTCATGGGGAAATACTGAGTCCCTGAGACATCCATACTGAGGGAAGCAGAATGACTGCAGTATCGCATTCCCACAAATATTCCCAGTTGATGAAATTGTTTTATAACTACTAAATGCAAAGGAAGGGTTAATCTCAGATAAAAGTTGGGCAGGAGAATGGAATAGGGGAAAAATGGGGACATGACATCGTGACATTATGCCATGTGACACACAAGACATTTTGTTACAGCACACAGTCAGGAAACTCCTGAAATGGGGACAGATAGCAGACATCTGCCTTGGAAGGAAGCCCAACGGACTAGATACTGCAGCAGACAGCCACTGACTTATTTACAGCAACAACAAAGGAAATACCTATTTCCTTGAAGAGCTTAGAAGCAGGATTTGCTCAGACTTCAAACAAATTGGGCCAAAAGGCCTTGGTCTTAAAAAAAACCAAAAGATGCCAATTGCTCAACAGGTTGGAGTCATTCAGAAAATGTTTTTTGAAGGTGGAGCTGGACCAGGGCCACTTCACAGGATTTCTGTTGATATTGACTCAAATACACAAGCTCATGAAAACAGGAGGAGTAAGTTCCCCACCTGCTTTCAAACCTGAGCTTGGAAATTGCTGCTTTTGATAATGTAGCTGCAGCTTCTTGGGATTGTCAAAAACCTTGCAGAAGTTGAAAGTGATCCTTTGCTTTTTTTCTTCTGTATTCGTCAGGTCAAGTAGCTTGTTAAAAGACAGGTTTCTAACTTTTCTCCATTCCTTTTTTTTTT